>JAFBJS010009190.1:71477-96140 GCA_016785265.1 Paraplagusia blochii | reverse complement strand
TGGTGGAAGAATGATCCTAGAGATGGAGCTACCAGGTAGGAGACAAAGAGGAGATTGATGGATGCAGTGAGGGAGGACATGGAGGTAGTTAGAGTTAGAGTTTAGGATACAGAGGACAGGGGGGATGGAAATTGGTGTCTTGCTGTGGTAACCACTGAAAAGAGACAAGCTGAAAGGAGAAGAAGACAAAGGATGGACAGGATCAGGGATAAGGTCATCGCAGGGACAACACAGACAGGACGGTTTGGAGAAAAAGCTAGAGAAGACAGATTGAGATGGTTTGGACATGTTCAGAGGAGGGACAGTAGATACATTGGTGGAAGAATGATCCTAGAGATGGAGCTACCAGGTAGGAGACAAAGAGGAGGTTGATGGATGCAGAGAGGGAGGACATGGAGGTAGTTGGAGTCAGAGTAGAAGATACAGAGGACAGGGGGAGATGGAATGTTTTTTTTAGTCACCGTGGCAACCCCTGAAAAAGGGACAACCTGATAGAAGATCTCAATGTACTGAAAGACACGAGACGAAACTATGAGGAAACGTTTACTGTTACCAGTTTCAGCTGAAAGCTCATTTGTTTTAACGCCCAACAATTCATTTTCAATCTGGTCCAAGAAAAAAATCTGTTTTTGTAATTTCAATCCACCTTGATTTTCTTCCGAGCGAAGCTGCAGGTGGAGCAGGTGAGACCGGAGCAGAGTGAAGGAAAAATGTAAATCCTGGTATTAAACTGTAAATGAATCCACATGAATAATGAATGGATGAGAAAATGACTGAATGAATCTTTAATGATGTCAATCTGTCGCCACAGCTTTTTAATCCGGCTGTAGACGTCGTCACATCTGAGAAGACACTTCCTTTAATCAGCGGCACAATCAACACCATCAATTACCGCCGTGTTTACTTTTCATCTTCAAACCACACGATGGCGACACGTTCAACAACACATAAAAAAAAAATACAATCAAGCAATCAAGAACAACAGCTGCTCAGGACAGAAAACAAACTCCTGGAGTAAATAGAAACAGAGATGATGAAAACAACTCTTTCTCCTCTCGGACGCTCATGAACGCATCAATGAAACTCCTATTCTTATGTTTTCTGCATATTTGAAGGAATTTAGCAGGTTGTACCTAAATATCCCACTGTTGACCACTATATAAAACAACAGCTTTAAATATTCGGCATATTGAATAGCTGCTAGTCAGCAAGTTCGTTCGTTCGTTCGTTCGTTCGTTCGTTCGTTCGTTC
Organism: Paraplagusia blochii; assembly: GCA_016785265.1. Taxonomy (NCBI): domain Eukaryota; kingdom Metazoa; phylum Chordata; class Actinopteri; order Pleuronectiformes; family Cynoglossidae; genus Paraplagusia; species Paraplagusia blochii. The sequence goes on along the minus strand of JAFBJS010009190.1, from coordinate 94,889 downwards.
GTTCGTTCGTTCCGGGTCACATTGCAACATATTATGAGCCTTCCACATATAGTTATGTGAGTCAGGACAGTGCCTTGTTCGGAGCACCTCGGTGTCAATCTGGTATCTGATGGATTCGAACCTGAAACCCTGCAGACCCAAGTCTGCTTCCTTAACCACTAGGCCACCGCTGCAGACTAGTTTTTACTCAATCATGCAGAAAGAGAATCCAAAGAGCCGTGGGGTAGACGTGTTCTAGTGGTTAAGGAAACTGACCTTGGGCCAGCAGGGTCCTAGGTTCAAATCCACCACCTGCCCGGGTGGCACTGAGGTGCTCTGAGCAAGGCACCGTCCCCACCTACCGCTCCCTGGGCGCTCAAAGCTCACGATGTCACAATGACAAGGAGTTTGATTTCGGCGTTTTTTTTTTTTTTTTGGTGTCAGACCTGGGGGACAATTTTAAAAAACCAGGACAAAGTCTCAGGCCAAACTAATAATTATTAAAGAAGTGGCAGCAATTCCCGTTTTCCCTTCTCTCTAGATCTGTAACCTATAGAAGAGCTACAGCATCACTAAGACTACAACTCTATACCAGCAGATCAACTCTAGTAAATATCTGTCATGGTCTCATGGCCCAGTTATAAGCACACTTTGGGCCAGATTTGGCCCCCGAGCCTGACTTTGATAAATCTCCCAACCCTGGTACAGACACTGAGCAACACAGAGATGAAATGAAGACCCGTCCGTTGATGACCTCTGGTTGTTACAGCCCTGGTGTGGACGATCCATCACGGTCTCTGACCCAGTACAGTCCACTCTGTATTGACGTCCGGTTGACGTTTGTTTATGACCGTTGTGACCCAGCTGTCCAGTCCTGCCCTTCTGTATTGAACTCTCTGATGTCTGGTCATAAAAGGGTTTCAGGCCCAGTGTTGGTGTGTGTTTGTTTTGTCCCCCCGTTTGTCCCTTTTTTAAGTATTTCATCTGCTTTTGATTGATTATCTATAATGTTGTATAAAATCGACAACAACAGCTGTGGGTTTTATTGTTGTTTTATGAATTTTATCACATTTTACTGGTCTGTTCCCTAGACCAGTGTTCCCCGACGTTTTTTTGTTCCACAGACCAGTTACCAGTAAATGTCTGGTACTTTTTTATGGACCAGTCATTAAGTTGTGGCAGATAAATACCCTAAAATGATATTTCCTGTGTTCTGAAATATTTTCCTACCTATAAAATCTTCCTACCCGAATTAACTGGCTACCAGACCGGTAATGTTCCGGAATCTTGTATCAATGACTCTGCGTCATTTTGAGTTTATTGTTGTTGTCTTCACTGAGAAAATATTTCCCAATCAGTCAGTTCTTTTGTTGATATGGGTATGGATCAAGTGGAAGTAATAGACAGATGGCGCCAAAAGGAAACATTATTTCTCTGGGGCCCGACACCAATTCACCCATGGACCGATACCGGCCCCCGGCCCAGTGGTTGGGCCACTGCCCTAGAGTGCAGGCATGTTGGATGCAAAACCTTGTTCCTGTCCCTGAACCTCACACACAAGATCCATCTTGAGTCCAAATCCCTCCTATAGATATTTAGGAAAAAGCTTTTTAACCTGATGAATCTCCTTCCCTCGTTCCTTCCCTCTCATCTCCATCTCTCTGTCTCCCCCCAACTCCTCTCTCTCTCTCTCCCTCTTGCTGACGGCACCATTTTTTTGCAGCTCCTTGCTGAACTTGTGCATTCGCAGCCGTGAATCTTCCCTCTCTCTCCTCCTCCTCCTCCTCCTCCTCCTCCTATTTTTTTCCACTGCTCCTCCATAAATCATTCCATCTTTTTAAGTCGTCAGCTGACTCCGACTCCGACTCCGACTCTGGCAGTGAAGCCTTCACCAAAGTGACTCAGGTGTTTCCCAGAGATGGATGACTATGAGCAGCGGGTGTAGGGAGGGTTGATGGTTGAAGGGCTGAGGTAAAGACAACTCTTCAGAGGTCGGAGAGGAAGATCTCCTCCTCTGATCAGGTTTCTTTTAAAAACTCCTGCCTGGACGAAGAGAAACAATCAGAGACAGGAAGGACATTATGAGTATTGATCAGTCGGAGTCAGACTTCCCTCAAACTGATGCCGAGTCTTTTTCTCCGTCCACCTGCAGATGTTTTCTGAACATCACCGTGTAGCATTTATTCAATATGAACTGTATGTAACACATCAACAGAAATATGGACACATTTCATTCCCTCTGACTCATTTATCTTTTAGTAATAGCTTTTATTATACATTGACCAAACAATTCTTGATTCTGATACCAACCAATACCGATATATAAAACTGTTTTCATCTTCTGCAACGGATTTTCATCATTACAGGAAAACCAAAAACAATTATATTGTAACCCTTGGCAACCCTGTAAAAAAATTATTTTCAACATTCATATGATAATGAAAATATGTAAAAAAAAATCAACGAAAAACAACTGAAATTAAAAATACCAAAGATATTTACATTATAATGTGATTTATTAATTAATTTAATATATTTATTTTAAAAAGCAACTTCATTTTTAATTCTTCTTATCTCTGCAATTTCCTTCTCCAATCCTCCATTATTTTAATATTTAAAGATACAGCTGCCATTTTCTCCCTGACTATAGGTCGCACCAGTGCCCTCTAGCGGCAGTCAGTATGAAATAATATTGAACGTGTTCAAATTTCCCATATGTTTGAACAAATTTGCACATGTTTAGAGTGCCCTCTAGGGGTTGGCAGATATTTTAACTCTACGGGTCACAATTGGTCCTTAAACTGGACAGTGGGCCGGATCAGGACCACAGAGGAATGTTCATGTGAACTGACATGTAAAGGTCACGTAGAAAGACCAAAACACTAAAACGCTTTTAGCATTTTTTTTCGATAGGAATCTATAGAAATTACACTGGGCTGGATTACAAAGCTGAGCGTGCGGCATCTGGCCCCCGGGCCTTATTTTGGCCATGCCTGCTCTAGCGGCTGTCAGAACCAAAAATGTGAAATTAGGTATTTGAATACTGTATGTAGGTTGTCCCTAAGGCTCAGTTGCAAACCGAGAAAAAAGGATGAGAACAGTGTTGTCTGGGAAATAAAGAACCTTAATTTACCAAAAAAGTCTCATTAAAAGTTGGAAATGCAAACGGAAAAAAAAAATCCCAAGCGGAATATAAAAATAATAATCTCGTATCTGTGTGATATTCTGCTCACAGACAACGGAGCTTCATTATCACCAACTCTTCTCGGCTCCATTCCTGGCCTCCTTCCATGCAGCCGCGGTTGTGACCCTGAACCCTCAACCCCGTCGCCCTCTCCTGGGGATAATGGCGGAGGTTCCCACCTATCAGAGACCTTGACATCGATCATCGTTCCCCCGCTGTCGGACCCTCTGGCAGCTTTTGTCTCCAGGCCTGGCAAGTCCTCTGGCACCGGCGGCAGATGGACGCAGTGGCATCCTTGGATGGAGGAGGAACGGAGGGAAAGTGGAACAGCTTTCCTGCCCCAGTTACCTGAGCTCTTCAGAGACCGACATCGTTCACGTGCACGTGGAGAATAGCTGTGAAACGTCCTCGTCTCTGGGTCCTGTGTTCCTGTGAGACATTAATATATTTCTTATGCTTATTCGTCTTATTCATAAAGGGAATTCTTGAACTCTGCATTTTCAGCCTCTTAAGCTTTGGCTCAAATTCCACCGTCGCAGCGTGTTTTTCTGTTGTTTTTGTCAAAGTAGTCGATATTTAAGATCAAGATTTCACCGCTGGCTGTTTACGTCAAGACGGTCTTGTTTGAGGCAGCAGTGGTGGCCTAGTGGTTAAGGTTTGAGTCCACCAGCTGCCACTGAGGAGATCTGATCTTAGAACATTATGGAGCAGTGTGATTTGGGTGGCAGCCGTGGAGAGTGCTCTCCCTGACACCTGGAAGCGTGTTAGCGGACGAAGATGAATTAATCATCTAAGAGCAGAATTCATTGCACCACACCATACCTTCCTGTAGGTGGCGAGCGCACAGGAAGCCAGCCGCCCTCACCGGGATTTGAACTTGCGTGGCCCCCTGGGGTTTCACACCACAGAGACACTGCCTCTGGGCCGAAGTGATGCCGCCCCCTACGGGTCAGGACCGGTTATGCTCAGAGCACTTCAAGGGCAACCTGACAGCTGTGGGATTCAAACCTGCATCCTTCCGGACCCAAGTCCAAAGCCCTCTATCGTAGATGTGAGTCTGAAGAAAAAAATCACTGAAACTGATGCAGGCAAGAGATTTAAAGGAGTTCAAGGACGTTAAGAAAATGTACGATTTCCAGCAGACCTGGGCAAACTAAGGCCCGGGGGCCACATGCGGCCCGTTTGGCATTATAATTAGGCCCGCCAGACTTGTCCAAATTATACTTTTGATTAATATTATCGTTATCCTTCTACCTTTTCCCTGCAAAGCCAGCATTTCCCTCAAAGAGGCTTAAAGCATTTTGCCTTTATTCAATATTTTACTCATATTTATCTTAATTCATGGAAATCTTTCTGATCCAGACCTGGTCCTTGACTTAAATTTTAGTACCAGCTGTGGACTGTGAGACAAAATTATTCCCTAGTCCTGTTTTACAGTACACTGCTGGTACTGGTTATTGGGGAATGAAGGGCAACCGGGTGGAGATGAGCAGCTCCAGTCAAACCCTGGGATTATTAGGTATGAAATATGCATTACATTGAAATGAATGTAAGCCCCGCCCACTCTCCACCCACCCTCCTGCTGCAGCTCTTTAGAGAAGATAAGGGCTTTCAGAGGAAAAAATCTTTTCCTGAAAAAAAAAAAAAAATCTGCCAGGATTAGATGTCACGGCATGAATGATGTGTCTGGACTTACGTGAACAGTGGAGTGAATGTCGTCTGTGTCTTCGCAGGTCGTCCACATCAGGAGTCCAACGGTGTCCCTGGAGTAACTCTACATCATCTCCTCCACCACCAACATGTTGCTGAATACAAACGTCTCAGAGGGTTAGTGTCTCATACTGAACACACCAAAACACAACTACAGTCTTCACCTGGATGTCACTGAACGCATCATTGAAATAGTCACTGGTTTTCCAATAGAAAAAGAAGCTCAAAAGAAATTTGTCCCATTTCTCAGGGGTTTCCACAGCGAGTCAACATTTTCCATCTCCTCCTGTCCTCTATATCTTCAACTACCCCCATGTCCTCCCTCACTGCATCCATCAATCTCCTCTTTGTCTCCTACCTGTTAGCTCCATCTCTAGGATCATTCTTCTACCAATGTATCCACTGTCCCTCCTCTGAACATGTCCAAACCGTTTCAATCTGTCTTCTCAAGCTTTTTTTCCAAACCTTCCTCTTTGTGTTGTCCCCCTAACCACCTCATCCGTGTCCAATTATATATCCAGACATTATATCTCTGTCTTTTTCTCCCTTTCCTTTCGACTTGTCCCTTTTTTCAGGGGTTTCCACAGTGAGTCAACATTTCCCATCTCCCCCTGTCCTCTGTATCTTCTACTCTGACTCCAACTACCTCCATGTCCTCCCTCACTGCATCCATCAATCTCTTCTTTGTCTCCTACCTGGTAGCTCCATCTCTAGGATCATTCTTCTACCAATGTGTCCACTGTCCCTGCTCTGAACATGTCCAAACCATCTCAATCTGTCTTCCCTAGCTTTTTCTTAAATTCTAAAGGTTCTAAATTTTTCTTAAAAAAAAAAAAATACAACATATATATTCTGGACAGTGGATTCTAGTTTTTTTTGTACCAATATATATTTCAGTATGAGGTTAGAGATTTTTTTAACATATTTTGTCACATCAAATAATCTACTGCACAAGTAAAAAAAAAAATCTTCCGACTGAAAGGTCCATTAGTTCCCATTCAACATGATCATCCATTATCACTGGCTTTTAATCATTGCTCCCACAAACCCCCAGACTCTGATTAAACCCACACTTGGTTCAAACATGTTTGTTCAGCATTTCTACACAACTGTCGTCCCAGTTCAGCCCTTAAATAAATGATGACAAAGAAACCAAAATGTTTTTTTTTGTGGTGAAATGATTCAAAATGACTAAAAGTTGAGTAAAACCCACAGAACTGAGTGTTAAAAAAGGAAGAAAACACTCAAAGACAGACTGGACATTGGACGTGGTCAGAACATTAGGTGAAAACTGGTCAAACATAGAAGGAGAAAGGAGGAGAGAGAAGGAGGTCCTGTGAAGCAATGTCCAAAATCTAGTGAGAGCGAGGTGATGTGAGGGAGAGAGAGAGCAGGAGGGGAGGATGGAAGGAGGCAGGCAGAGAAGAGAGGGTGATGTCACCTCTAACAGGCAGCCAATCAGAGTCAGGAGGGGAGGGGAGAGAGAGAGATAGATGAAGAGAGAGAGAGGGGAGAGAGGAGAGAGGAGGGTGTGTTTGTTCTGTCACTGCAACATCAGTGAGGAGAGAGGAGAAGGTGCACGGTCAGTTTCACACGGAGGAAGACGCAGCAGAAGGAGGAGGAGAAGAAGAGACGCAAGTACAGATACGGACCAGAGCGGGCCAAGGAGGCGAGGAGTCAAGGACAGGAAAGGAAAGGAGCTTCAGAGAGGAGGTAGGGAGATCTGGAGAGGTTTGTCAGGTGAACGGACGGTGTTTGGACAGAGATGGGGACAGAGGAGGTGTTAGGAGGAGGTGACACTGGTCAGACCTTCACCTCAGCTCCCGGTGCTTAGGAAACGGTCAGCACACGGTGTCCAAAATGGAGGACGAGAATGGAGAGTGTGTTTGAGCTTAACTTTGGAGAAAGATAAATCATTTTTTAGGCTGAAGGTGAAGTTTAACCTGTTGGTGTAAAGATGATTTGGTAAATAGAAATGTTTTTCTTTTTTTTTTTTGTTGTGGAGAAGTGAGGACGTCGATGCAACAGGGTCTCGTCTCCTCTCTCCTCACTGTGGACTCACTGCTGGTGTCATTGTATCTTTAATGTCCGTCCAGTCAATACAAAACTCCCATCGTTTTTCCATGTTTGACCTGAGGCAGGTCTGCATCCATCCATGAAGAGTCGGTGTCTCTGTCTCTGTGTCTCTGTCCTCTGTGGCAGCTGTTGGACTGAACTGCATTTTTAATCTGTTGCATGTCTTCACACCAAACAGTTGTCCCCCCCTCCATCCCCTCCACAGTAATGGTCTTTCCCTCAGATTGGCTCCGACTCCAGGAGGTGAATAATGTTCCTCCTTCTGTGGAGCTAATTTAATATGAAAATCTCATCTCCCCTCACGGCCTCCCTCCACCTCCCTCCTCCACCCTCTGCCCTCCCCCATAATCGTGGTGGTGCTGCTTCAGTTTCACATGTGCGCAGAGGAAGGAGTGAAAGTGAAAGCCACAAACAAACAGAGACAGTGAAACCATGAGGAGGTGGAGGAGGAGGAGGAGGGTGAGGAGCTGCTGCAGTGACTCCGTCCAGTGACGGAGCTCGGTAACCTTAGACCGGAGGAGGAGATTCAGATATCAACAAGAGGGAGGCACGATGATGCTGATGGAGGTGTAGCAGGAGTGAAAATCAGGGTGGGGCAGAGCGTGGAGGCGGAGGCGGAGGTGCTCCAGAGATGAGGAGGGCCCTCACCTGGAAAAACATCTGTCTTCTGTCGTCCTCTGTAGAGGAGACGGTAGAAAACTGTCCATGTTACAGTGGACTGTTAATGTGAATGACACAGGACTACGTTTCTCAAAATCTGGTTGAGGGCCCACATGTGGGACGTGGTGAACTAGTGAAAGGGCCGAATGAATTCACTTTTATGTTTGTCAGGGTTTTTTTATTAACAAATATTAGCAAAACATTTTAGAATTCATTTATACAGATGAGTATAAATTTAAAAAAAAATTTTGTTGATGCCAATTAACCAAATATTATTAATAACAAAATTTTACTGATATGTAAATTTTTTCTTGATCTGTCTACAGTGTGTCCAATGAAGAAAATAAGAAAGAACCTGATAGGACTTTTTTATTGGTCTTTGAACCAGATCAAGGATCAAAAACAAAAACCAGAAACATCAAATATTGTTCCGTAACAAAGAAAACGTGCGTAAAAAAATATGCAAACTAGTTCGTACCGCTTTTTTTTTTTTTTTTTATTCGTGTAGCGTCCAATCAGAGTCATTCTTTTCCTAAGAGGTTTATGGCAGGGGCGTAGCCAGAACCCATAAAAGCCCAAAGTGTTATAGCCTAAGTTTGATAACGAACATCATCCCTCGTTATGACATGGTCAGCCCTCTCATTGGATGGGGCGGGCCTGACTGACAAGTGGGCGTGCCCAGGCCCACCTGTGGCTACGCCTATGGTTTATGGTAGCCAGGGATTTGAACCAGAATTTTTCCCAATCGGATCAGAACAGGAAGAGCATTTTAACGTTTCTGGCTCTGAGTTTCCGCCATGAGGTTGATGTTCCTGAACCGGTAGGAACCAAAACTATGGTTCCTGGAGCTTTTCAGGAGACAAATGACTTGGACTGTTGCTTGTGCAGGATTTTTGAAGAACATGCTGTACATCCAGTATTTAAAATTTGCCATTTATTTTCCCGAAGAGTTTCTAATCTAATCAGAAGTTTCGGGTTTTAATTTCTTGAACCGGTTTGAAGCCCTGATTTTAAATAACTTTAAAAACATCTGGCCTCTGAATTGTTAAAGAAACTCAAATAATGTTTTGTTTTTTTCAACCTTTTCCTGCAATTTGAGGACAAAAAGACAAGTCAACATATGGCTCATCATCATAAAAATATGATTATTTAGTTAGTGTGTTTGTGTGTGTGTGTGTGTTCACCAACGGTGGTGTGTGAACCGGTTCTCCTCCTTCATCTCCATGCCTGGCTGCAGGGCCTGGACCTGACGTTGACTTGTTTCCATCTGCCCTACATCCATGAACACACACTCACACAATGGACCAGGATGCAGCTGCTGCTGCTGCTGCTGCTGAAGGAGGAGGAGGTGGAGGAGGAGTGTGTTATGTGTGTATCGTGCACCATCAGTTCTCCAGAGACCAACTGCTGGTCACATTATCATAGAGTCCAGTTCAGTGGGAGCTGAGTCCACAGAGATGTTGTTGTTGTTGTAGTTGGACTTCATGATTCCCGTCACTCCGGACTCTAATCTCCCTCTGACGCTCGCTGCTTAATTGACCTGTTCCATCAAGGAGACGGATGGGAGCAGGGATTTATGGGAGGTGAGGGGGACGGAGACTGAGAGGGGAGGCCGGGGGAGGAGCACCGCGTAAAAAAAAAAAAAGATAAAGGTGAAGGAGAAGATGAGGGACCTGCTTTTGAAAAGCGAAGCACTTCGCATCCTTTACTGCTGCAGGTGGGGACAGGGAGGGAGGTTTTAATGAAAGAAGGGAGGTCAGTGGAGAGGAGGTGGAGGCGGAGGAGGAGGAGGGAGGAGGCAAATAAGAGGACCATAAAAAGAAATGGAAGAACAGCTCAATCCCGTGGTAGTGGATTCACAGCAGCTCCGGACGTTTACTGTCTCCTCCGGATTATTTCTCTCTTCAGGAGGACGATGGTGTCAGAGACTGGCTGCTTTCCAACCACCATCGCTGGTGCGGTTGGAGCAGGGAGTTGGTGTTGGTGTGTAGGAGGAGGAGGAGGAGGAGGAGGTGGTGGTGGTGATGTGCTCTCAATCTGCCAGTTGGAAACAACTGCAGGGAGGCGCGCGGTGCAGTAACTGGCCTTTCCCTCCTCAGTCTCCTGCTTTAGCCTCAGGACACAACTGTCCTGATCAGCCAACACACACACCTGTTTGGACGGTGTCTTCGGGACACAGGCGAGCAGACGAGCGCTCTTTAAACACACATCCTGTTGCTGCGTGCCAAATTAAAGATTCCTTGCAGCCTCCGCCGCCGCAGCTTGATCAAAGTCCTCACTGCGCTCTGGGGTCTCATCGCGCTCCCTGAGACGGAGACAGAACTCGGAGTTCAGACGCTGATCCGTCAACTCTGTCTCTCTCATTAGGCCTCAGAGCTTAGAGTGTGACTTCACAACCACCATCTTTAGTTTGATTAAAACAAACGCCAGGGCCCCGCCTCCTCCTCCTCCTCCTGTGGTTTGTGGTCTGCCTCGAGGAGGAGGTGCTGCTGCCCCCGGTGGTGGTAATCTTTTATGACTTATAATAATAACATTAGTACGTTGCCGGTCCATTTGCATAATGAGAGCGAGCCGCTGCGATGAGATGAGACTCCAACAAGTGTCCACTGCAAACAATAAGCGTCTCCGTCCATTAATGTCCAGAGTGATTCTAAGAAGCTCTGAAACTGACGGTGTTCCCCAGGGAACCGTGTTTTATCGTACATTAGGAATTTATGTCCTTTGCGTCCAGAGTGTTGACTGAGTCGAGCGATGAACCCAAGACCTCAAAAACCTCAGCTTGTTGCCATGGCTGCACTGAGACGGAGGAGAACAGATGTAGAACAATAGTAATAATAGAACCGTCCTTCAGAACTCTCCGTAAAACAAAGACGACAGAGAGAACAGGAGCGACCACTACGTTGGCTTTACAGTGATAGAGTAACGTCGACCTTGACTGAAGTAGAACTTCTCAAGTCCCTACAGTAGAAGCAACCTTCTTCTGCGTTTCTGAACCTTGGACCAGAGTTAATGTCTCCATCATTGGTGTGAAACTCGAGGCAAATCAAGTCCCAAGTTGGGTGGTTGGCTTCCAGTGGTCTCCTCCACCTTCAGGAAGGTGTGGTTCAGTGTGATATGTGTGATAGTCATGACCTTGTAATGAATAAGATGGATGGAGTAAGGAACATCTGAAATATTTTCTTCTGAGGAAACATCTACGGCAGCTACGAAGTTTCAACCACGATCAATTTTTCTGTGCTGTCTTGGTGATTTTACCCATTGCTTTGGGGCAGTTGGTGGCCTAGTGGTTAAGGTCCCTGGTTCGAATCCCCCCACCACCAAGTTACCACTGAGGTCCACTGAGCATGGCATCGTCCCCACCCACTGCTGCCCACTGTTCACTTTGGTTATGGGTGGCATTTCGTTGTGTGCAGTGGAGTGAATCACAATGTCACAATGACAAGGAGTTCCTTTCCTTTCCTTTCCTTTTGTTTCCTTTCCTTTCTTTCCTTTCTCTCGTTTCTTTTCTGTCTCTTTGTTTGGTTATTAGTTCATTTTAATACAGAAAATGGCTTCTACATATGAGGGAATGAGCACAAACACAAGTGCGGTTGTAAAACGGATGAAAATCATTATTTATAGTCGGCAGTGGTGGCCTAGTGGATAAGGAAGCGGTCTTAGGTTGGCAGGGTTAGGGTTAGAATCCACCAGCTGCCAGGTTGTCTCCGAGGTGCTCTGATCATAGCACCCTCCCGACCCACATATCTCCTTCTGGGCTCACCACCCACAGGAAGGTGATTTGGGTGGAGCCAGCCGCCCCCGTCACCCCGGAACGGACAAGCAGAAGAAGAAGATGAATGAATGATCATTATTTATTTGTTGAAACCGCCCCCATTGTGTTGGGATACCACTTCCTGTCTACTCTCTGATCCCAACTTGAGGAACTGGGTGTTTTTTCTCTCTTGACGACCCCAGCCCTTCACCTCCTCCTCCTCCTCCTCCGTCCGCCTTCCTCCCCCGGTCGCCACTCAGAGCCTCTTTGATTTAGGCGCTGCAGATGGGAGTCAGCCTGCTGGGTGTCAAGAGGGGGGATCGTGTCGACATGCTGTCAGGGTTTGGTGGAGAATTCATTGTGGTGATTTAGGCAGCTAAGGGTCAGGTGGATTGACAGACCAGCCATGGGTAAATGATAATAAAGAAAGTAGGAGGGTGGAGGAGGGTGGAGGGGATGAATGGAACGTCACGGAGGTGGAAAGAGCAGAGCAGCGAGAAAAGAACCTTAAGATGGAAAATGTCTGATTTAAAAGACAGCAGCAGGATGGCACCAGGCGGAGGAAACATAAAGACCATTATGGAGGACGACATAAAGAGGGAGAGCTTTGTCCCAGCTCTCTGTTCCTGTCATTACTTCATGGGCCTGGACAGACCGTCCAACCCGGACCAATCCATTTTCCCCCTGACTCTGACTCTACACTTTCTCTACATCTGTCTCATCTTTCACCTCTCAGGTTCTGTTCTGTATTCACAACCTGAGGACGGAGACAGCAAGTCAACAATTTCCGTCTCACTCCAACTACCTCCATGTCCTCCCTCACTGCATCCATCAATCTCCTCTTTGTCTCCTACCTGGTAGCTCCATCTCTAGGATCTGTATCCACTGTCCCTCCTCTGAACATGTCCAAACCATCAGAATCTGTCTTCTCTAGCTTTTTCTCCAAACCTTCCTGTCTGTGTTGTCCCTCTAATCACCTCATTCCTGATCCTGTCCATCCTTGTCTCTCCTAAAGAGAATCTCAGCGTCTTTAACTCAGCATCAGCATCTTAAGCATCAGGATTTTAATCCAAATAATGTCCAATCTCCGATTAACTTTACCAGAAAAAGGCTCTGAGACAAACAGGTCATAAATCCTGGCCTGTTTCGCAGATGAACCCGTGACGGGGACAAGGGCGGAGGACGCCCGCACCCTGTACGGAAATTAATTTCATTTGGGAAAGTGAGTTACCTTATTGCAGCCTTCACACAGTGACTGATAAAGGGGGAGACATTCTACTCTCTCCCCCGACCCCCTGACAACTCACAACTGTGTTACTGGAGGAAAGACTGGAGTCAGAAAGACGATTCCACCAAACCAATAAGGAAACAGTGGAATCAAATACGTCGTAATCCTGATTCTATTTGTCGCAAATGATAAAAAAAAATCTCAGTCTGCGTCCAGTTACTGCCGACACAGGAGCAATAAAGCTGCACATGGAGGACAGATTGGACAGAGTCTGAATTAAAGCAGATACCTCCCTCAAGTCTGACCTTCTCCATCCTCCCCGATTCCATCCTCGCCTTTTTTTTTTTTTTTTTTTTTATACTTTCGTCTGACAAAATTATCTCTTTGTCTCAGCGACACAGAATTCCCCGCAGCGTCACAGCCTTTGGAGCGGAGTCAGCTCTGTGTAAGAGGCTTTATTGTTCACATGAGAGATTATAATTAGACCACAGCGACCCTTCTGTCCATGTATGTGTCTCTGCTCATGAAGAGTCCCCTTCACTGTCAGAGATGCTCCTCTTTGTGTTTGCACGGAAGACCCTGCGTCTTTAGGAGCCAGTGTGGGAATGAATGCCTTCTCAGTCTTCCAGGTCTGATTATTGCCTTTGGTTGGTGGAGGATATCATGACAAATGTCTGTTGGCAGCGTCGTCCACACACACTGGGCGTCTCTGTGAGTCGAACGGCTTCTGGGTAAAAATAGTTCCGGCCTTAAGTTGTGAATTTTATTGCTGCATCAAAGTAATTGTTCCATTCATTTTATATCGTAGAGATTTGTCAGATATATTAGATGTTATATTTGAGTGAAGAAGTGAGTGTGGTTAACAGCAAGAAAACCATGGAAAATGGCAAGATTTTAGCTCTGAATTTTAACTGTTATTTTATTTATTTTATATATATATATGTACTGTATATACATACTTCATTCAGGAAATTAATGTTAGAATATATATACAAAACTTTTGAATATATATACGAAAAGTCTGACTATATATATATAAATAATATATAAATCTGAATATATTTACAAAAGTCTGAATATATATATACATATATATATATTCAAATATTAATTTACTTAACGGAGTACCATAGCATGCATACATATATGTTTGTATATATGTACATATATGTATGCATATATATGTACATATATACAGTATATATGCATATATGTATATATACATAAAATATATACATATACGTCAATGTTTATTTATATAAATATAAATATTTTTTTACAAATATATGTAAATGAAATATGTAAATACATACATATATTCATGTCTAAATGAATACATATATATGGCCAACTTAGCTGCTCTATATTAGCATATCTGTGTAATATTGTTATCATTAATCCTCCATTAATAAAAGCAGATAACACGATATATTGTTGTAAGTTAATATCAAAAATGAATTGTTTGCACAATATAAACAAATAAAGTAATGTTGGACATCTCTGACTAAAACGTCTCCAAAAGGACAGTTTAATTAAGTTAAGTATTAATTTAACCAAGAGATAAATCCACCTGTCAGATCCACACCTCCACTACCTGACATTTGTCACCGCTTCTTCACAGTTTAATCCAATTTGCTTATTTGGAAACATGGACCCAAACTGCAGTAGCTGTTTTCCAACACCATGGGGAGTTTTACATGTCCCTGTACCAGAGCTGGTTTTGGTTACGATCCACAGATGGTTATTAAGGTGACGTGCTGGTGTTGACTTACTGATTTATTGATCTGTTTCCACGGGGCTGGTTGAATTTTTAATCAAACTAGAAGACATGGTTACCACTGCACAGATGCTTTGCTTCGTCTTACATCATTCTCTGCTGCGTAACTGTTGACGAACATTCGGCTAATCTGACCTTTGGTCCGTTTATTTACTTTACTTATATATATATTTATATAGCTTGAAGGGTTTGGGGTGGCATAAATGCTGCTGATTTTCTGTAAGAAGTTGTTTCATCAAAAATAATTAAATTAATTAATTAATACATATATGCACATATATGCTGTATCTACATATATGTTTATGCGTATGTATATATGATTATATTTATATATATATATACATAGAGTAGACTCAATCAAACAATGAATACTTATATACATATATGTATATGTGTGTGCGTATAAATGTATGAATATATGTATGCATATATGTATATATGTGGATACATTCATTGATTGATTAATTGATTCTTCACTATGAAAACGGAATCATTCAATATATATATACATTTATATACATATATGCTGGTTATACATACTATATGTGCATGTATGTGTGTATATATGCATGTACATATGTATACTAATTAAGTAAATATGTATGTACAGGACATATGTGGATGTATGTATAAAATGATGATTAATTGATTCTTCACTATGAGAATCAATCAGTGAATCCAACATACACATATATACACATATATGCTGTATATATGTATATACATTATATATATGTAAATGTTTGGATTAATTGATTGATTTATATATTTTTTAATATTAGAATAGAATCAATTATTTAATACAAATGTACACATTTATACACATATATACTGTATATATTTGTATATAAATATGTGTGTATATATGTATAAATATATTTATGCATAAACATGTATATACAGTATGTGCATTTGATGTGTTTGTTACTGCTTGATGAACCAACTTATTACTGAAATTCCCAGTGACTTCTTCTGACATAATATTCCCTGAAATTCCAACCATTCCCTGTTGTGAATTCCATCTGATGTAGTTCACTGTAGAAGATAAATCCCGGCTCCTACTGTAGGTCCAGGTCCAGGACGGAGGCAGCTGCTCAGAGGCAAAGTCACAGTCAGTTTATTACCAGGGTTCATTCGCAGCATGTTGTATTTTCAGGAAAACGTTTATCGATGTGGAACTCTGAGTGAGAAGATCCTTCAATTTCCCACAGACTGCAGTGGAAATTGAATTACGGTCCAGTGTCAGAGATCAATCAAGTTCTCACACACTGTTAATGTGTGTGTGTGTGTGTGTGTGTGTGTGTGTGTGTCCAGGTAGAAACTCAGTTGTTGTATTTATGGGAGGAGAAGCCAATATCATGTTATTATGCTAATATCATAGCAATAACATTGGACGACTGACATTATGGGACATTCCTCGTTGAAACTGGTTGACTGGTGATCCCTGATCTACAAGTTTTTTACGTTACCAAGTTAGAGGAAACATCTTTTCCAAGATCCTCTTTCCGCCAAACACTTTTGCTCTTCTTGCTATGTAATTTTACCCCGTTTTGAAATAATAATACAATTTTTCCAAATACTTTTATTGTTTTATATGACTTTTTTCCTTGTTTATATCTGTGTTTTTATGTTTATATAGTGGGGAAATTAAAATTTTATTAAATAATAGTGTATATCTGGAGGGCTGGAACTAATTAATTGGTTTTTAGTTCATTTTACTGGAGAAAATTCAACCTAGATCAACAAACAGGTGTTTATGAATGGATTAATTTTAAATTTGAGGGTCTCCACAGTATGTTTTATATATTTATATATTTGTAATGGATACGTTGAAGGAATCAGTGTTGAATGAAGACGCACAAAACACACAATCTATATGTTTCTGTGAATTTGTCAGTCGTACAGGTTTGATTCAGTCCTGACTGGAACAGCACGGACCAGGTACAGGTCTCTTCACCGTCCAGTCAGTGTCTCCGTCTCTGTCCTTGCTCGTCTCTGTTGTGACTGTGGTTTTTAACATTGGCTTCCTCTGTTGTGGCAGCCATGGTGCATTCATTAGTGTTGGATTTCAGAGAATGTAAGGGGATCAGCTTTTGAGTGGGCTGTAATCCCTATACACAGGCCCTAATTTAATCTCACCTACTGTGCCATCCTATTACACACTACACCCACTTCGTGCACACACACACACAGAGGGGCTGAGGGTGGAGGAGAGCGGCGGAGAAGAAGGAGCTGATTACGAGCGGCAGGAGAATAGTGAAGGGAGGAGAGGGTTGACCATGGAAATGAAAATTAAAGTGGAAAAATACCCAGGGTTCTCCGGGTTCTGTTAGATGTTACGTGCAGTTCTCCACCACTGCCACCCAAATCACACTGCACCTGTACTGTAGGTAGTAAGACAGGATCCCATATTGAAGTAACAGTAAAAACCTGCTACAGTCAACGGTCATGGGTTCAATTTCTATCTCCAGAGCTTTCGAGATGATCACCTATAAAAACAGGAAGTGATGCAGCGGCCGGTCCACTCCCCTCAATCCCACCCCCCTGGAGAAAAACCACCGCCCCAACCTGTGTGATTTATCACTCCTCGTTGATTGTCCTGCTGGGCTATAAATAATACACATTTAAGTCGGGCGGGGGCGGGGGACAGTGTAAAACATGTTCAAGGACTAAACACTCACCACGTCTGGCCTAAAATAATAAGCTGTCCCTGAGCTGGGACGATTCAGACTATTGGACTGAGACCAGGAACATGGAGAGAAAATAGAATGAAACATCAGGGGATTGATTATTAATATTTTTAAAAAAATATTTCACGCACTGTCGTAACAGAATTTAGAAAGAACTTACAGAAAATATAAAATGCATTTATTCATCCTCTTTTTGTCCTCTGTTCTCAATTACCAAGTCTGAGGAGCAGCGGTCTCCAGGACTGCCACCCAAATCCCACTGCTCCATACTGTGAGACTTCCTGTGGGTGGTAAAGCCCATAGGAAGTTATTTGGGTGGGGACGGTGCTGTGATCAGAGCATCTCAGTGGCAACACCTGGCAGCTGGTGGATTAGAACCTGAAACCTTGTGGACCTAAGTCTGCTTCCTTAGCCACCAGGGGACACCTGCCGCAATATTATACAATTTCAACATTTGATTGCAAACCTCCTTGATCTGTGATAGAAGAGAGTCAGCTAAGGTGAAGGGACAGGTTTTCAGGACAGTTGTGAGACCTGCCATGAAGGATGGATTAGAGACACTAGGAATAGGTAGAAGACAGGAGACAGAGCTGGAAGTGGAGGAGTTAAAGATGCTGAGATTCTCTTTAGGAGAGACAAGGATGGACAGGATCAGGAATGAGGTGATTAGAGGGAGAACACAGACAGATTGAGATGGTTTGGACATGTTCAGAGGAGGGACAGTGGATACATTGGTAGAAGAATGATCCTAGAGATGGAGATGAAGAGGAGATTGATGGATGCAGTGAGGGAGGACATGGAGGTAGTTGGAGTCAGAGTAGAAGATACAGAGGACAGGGGGGAGATGGAAATTGTTGACTCCTGAAAAAGGGACAAACCGAAAGGAAGAAGACAGATCATTTCCATAAACACAGGGAGTTGTTTTGGGAAAGTGTTACGTCCTACTGTTATTTCAGATGCAGAATAATTTCACATTATTACAGTAGAAACAATGTGAGGTTAGTATGAAGTTAATGACAGCAAGTTGACATTTTTCATTTTTATTTTAACAACCTCTCCGGGGACCTCTGTGTCCTTGGGCAGAGCTCCGTAAATGTAAAAACATCATTTTCTTTTTTTTTTTTTTTTTTTTGGGCCCAAATGGAGAATTGTAAAATAATTGGACGGACACCGAGACCTGACACGGTGAAACATGGCCCCGTTGTAACTTCTTCTGTTCTGTGGTGTTCCGTTTATGACCTACATCTCCCATCATCCATCCTTATCGCAGGAGCAAATTAGGGCCCGCGCTCGTCGGCTGCTCCCTCCACACTTTATCTACCTGAGGAGCGTGAATCGCTTCTCATTAGCCTCCACCGTGGAGCGTGTATCCGTCAGCACTGGGAGCTTTTGGAGTTTGCTCTTTGAAATTGATCAGGAGGTAATTGAGCGTGGAGCCACGGAGAACCTGGTCCAGGACTCGGGCCGCAGTAATGAGACTCTATATTTAGCTGTAAAACTGTCTGTTTACATCAGACGCCGCTCTGTGTCTCTCCTCTGTGGACCCACTTGCAAGGGACTCGCATCCGCGCAGAGATCCGCGTCTGGGGTTTGAGGAGCGGGAGAACCATGTGACGGGGCTTCTGCGTCACACCAGGGGAAAATAAAAAGACAGAAAAAGGCAGGAGGAGTTCACAGAGAGAGGAGGGAAAACAAATGTTTCTGCAGAAGTTCAGACCTCACAGACGAGACAGAGGACGGGGGACGTGGGGGGTGGGGACAGAGATGAGCAGACGGAGATAAAGAAAAGTCAGAGAGGTCGGATATTGTTAATGATGTTAACGATGTTCTACACAGCGGCACAGGCTTCCTCCCGCAGGCGGAGTACGACTGGGTGGGGCAGGAAGAGGAGAGAGACAGAGAGAGAGAGAGCAGGGAATCCTAGGAGAGTGAGACAGAGACAGAGACAGAGAGAGTGACAGCCTGTTTATTATTCCTGAATTCTAATAGATGATGATTGTACCGGGGGAGTGTGTTCGTGCTCAGGGCGACAAGTCAGGAGGGCGAGAGCACTGGGATGAAGATGGGAGGACAAAGAGGTGGAGGAGAGAAGGAGAGAGAGAGGAGACCCCGTGGTGATGAACATGTCAAGGGTGGTGCAGAGGTGCAGACGAGAGCGCGGTCGTAAACAGACGAGTTCTGGGAAAAATAGGTCACGTTTCAGTTTGAGTTCCTCGTCAGATACTTGGAATCGTTCTGTTTTATTTTGTTATCTGAGTCTGAACAGGGTTTTATTTCTGGAAAATTTCCAGTGACATCTTTGGAAAATTTGTCTCTGCAAAGTTTATGAGACGTAGAGAGGGTTATTTTAGAGGAACGCAAGAGATGGAACTACCAGGTAGGAGACGCAGAGGAGATTGATGGATGCAGTGAGAGAGGACATGGAGGTAGTTGGAGTCAGAGTAGAAGATACAGAGGACGGGAGGAGATGGGAAATGTTGACTCACTGTGGCAACACCTGAAAAAGGGACAAGCTGGAAGGAAAAGAAGAAGACCGTCCTCACCCATATAACTTCCAGTGGGTTCAACACCCACAGTAAGACTCCCAGTGTGGTGGACAGTGTGATTTGGGTGGCAGTGGTGGAGACTGCTGTTCCACCGAGACCAGGTTTTGAATAAGAAGCTGTAGATTAAAGCATGGATTTAATGAAACTGTGAAAGAATTGTAGACATTTGTCTTGTCCTTAGTGTCTTAAGGGAAGGACAACATTTTATTCTGTCCTTACTTTAATTTTTCCCTTTACCTGTTGCAGAGAAATTCATTTGTTTTAAAAACTCCTTCAAGGAGGACAGCATATAGGAGGACACAATTATTGCAATTAAAGTGTTTTTAATCAAGTTAAATTTGGACTTGGATTGGACAGACTTGGAATTGTCTTTGAATTCAGCAGTTATGGAGTATTTTTACATTTTTTATATAAAATTCAAATGCATTTTAATGTGAATGATGAGACTTTATGGTGTTTTTCAGTTCAGACACCTCTCTGTCTCCTCTTTGGTCTCCTCCCTCCTCTCTGTCTCCTCTTTGGTCTCCTCCCTCCTCTCTGTCTCCTCTTTGCTCTCCTCCCTCCTCTCTGTCTCCTCTTTGGTCTCCTCCCTCCTCTCTGTCTCCTCTTTGGTCTCCTCCCTCCTCTCTGTCTCCTCTTTGGTCTCCTCCCTCCTCTCTGTCTCCTCTTTGCTCTCCTCCCTCCTCTCAGTCTCCTCTTTGGTATCCTCCCTCCTCTCTGTCTCCTGTTTGGTCTCCACCCTCCTCTCTGCTCTGATTCTTTTATCATTTCCCATCCCTCTCCTCCACCCACTGTCCACTCCATCCAGTAATCCACGTGTCTTTTACGACCTTGAGGTCGGCCCTGGTTTGGACCGACCTCTGTTTCAGTGGACGACTGTAAATGTTGATGACACAGACGTTACTGACCATCAAGCTGTCGTCTCCAAGGTTTCCTGGTCTTCAGGAAGCTGCTGCGTCAAAGTGGTAACATAGTACTTGATGGTTACTGCAGTATCTCATAGTTACTACAAGACCCGGTAGATACTGCAGTATTTGATTGCACTACAGTATCTGTATTATATTATTGCATTTATTAGACACTGCAGTACTTGATTGTTACTACAGCACCTGGTAGTTAGTACAGTACTTAGTAGGTACTTCTGTACCTAATGTTAACTACAATATTTGGTAGTTAGCACAGTACTTAGTAATTTCTACAGTACCTAGTAGTTACCACAGTACCTGGTTGTTACTACAATATTTAATAGTTACTACATTACCTGGTAGTTGCTGCAGTATTTATTAGGTACTGCAGTACTTGGTAGTTTCTACAGTATTTAATAGTTATAACATTATAGTTACTCCAGCATATGATAGTTGCTACAGTATATAATTGTTACTACTATATTTGATAGTTACTACTGTGCATGGGAGTTACTACAGTATCTGATAGTTACTACTGTACTAGAGCGTTACTACAGTATCTGGGAGTTACTATTGTACTTGGGAGTTACTACAGTATCTGGGGTTACTACTGAACTTGGGAGTTACTACTGTACTTCGGCGTTACTACTGTACTTCGGCGTTACTAAAGTATCTGATAGTTACTACTGTACTTGGGAGTTACTACTGTACTAGGGCATAACTACAGTATCTGAGAGTTACTACAGTCCTTGATGGTTACTACTGTACTTGGGAGTTACTGCAGTACTTGGGAGTTACTACAGTACTTGGGTGTTACTACAGTATGTAATCTACAGTATGTGGTTGGAGTTTCTCCCAGGTGGATCTTCTGTCCTACATAGGAACCACCAGATCAGCAGGTTTTATCATGGGATGGAGATGATTTAGATGATCTGCCACCAGCCTGAGAACTTCTGTGCCTGGTCGCTCTATTTTCTCCATGAGAAGGTGTGTGTGTGCTTACGTGTTCGAATGGAGGAGAAGCAGATGGCTGAGGCCGTGTGTGTGGCACTGCTGGTGCAGCTGTACTCGTGGGGACTTTAAAAATCGTTTTTGTCCTAAAAAAAATGAAAACCTTAGGATTAAAGTTTTAAAGATTGCATGTAGCGTCTTAGAGGTAGAGCTAAGGGAAAACATGGAGTCCTCTCAAAAATGTGTTTGTATGTGGGGAGCTGAGGACAAATATGGATTGTCAAACCCTGTTGACATGAGACTCTATGAAAACCTCGACATTTGGATTTTGTGTCCTGAGGGAAAAGTCCCCATGATTGTCTCTATACCTACCTGCACTTTGACATTTAACATTATACTCAGTTTTTTCTTTCACCGCCGTTATTAAAAACAGAGAGACTGTTCCATCCGTCCATATATTCACACATTTTTCCTTCCAGCTACCTGTCTGTCTCTCTGCTTGTCTGTCCGTTCATCTGTTCATCCCACCATCCATCAATTCATCCATGAGAATGTCCTCAGGTCAGATTATTTGAAGACCAGAGATTAACACCATTGTGATTAACAACAGTCTGTGTGTGTTTTTATTGTGGCTCTTAAACACAGGGGACATTTGTGTAACTGATACAAAAATATATTTAAAAATATATAGTGTCGGGAGCAGTAACAGAAGAAGAAGAGAATCACAGAGTTGAAGCTCTGTCAAACTACGTCAGCACCGTTGAACCAGCGTTCTGCGCTTTCTGCTTATTCATTCTGTCATCCGTCACCTCCACCTGGATGACAGAGCGCCGTCACAGACACAGAAAGGATGGAAGATGTACTTCCTCCTCTCATTTTTTCTCTTGGTCTTTCTTAAAAAAAAAACAAACTGCTGTCCATTCTGGAAAATGTCACGTCCTTGATCTCTTTGCACCACTACACTGGTGCACGGAGCGACGTGGAGACGTGGGGAGGGGGATTTGCAGGGACAGGGGTCTGCAGCACGGACGTGGCTGTGTGCCTGTGATAACACTGCAGCCTTTGATGGAGGCCGGCTCCTCTCTCTCTCTCTCTCTCTCTGAGAGCCGCTCAGCCTCAAACAGATCTCCACCGTGGACTCCATTGGTAATGACTGGATTTGGTTACAAAGCAGAAACGCGGGGCCGATGATAATGATAACAGATGTGATGGGACTTAGTCGTCCACTCAGGGCTGGGAGATTCTATCAATGCTGCGCCAGGCTGCAAATTTCCCCTCAGACTGGCTGTTCTTCGGTTTGATCAAAGCTGATGGCGGAGGTTGATGCGATGCTACCTGTAATTGCGTTGCGTATGATCCGAGCTGAGACGCAGCAGATGCAGAAGACCAGGGATTGTTAACTAAGTTAAGGGAAGGGAGTATGAGCGCAGAAGCAGACAGAGAGTTCCACGTGGATAAAGTGAGCTCTGATCCGCAGGGAGAGGAGAATACTGTAGAAGATGGACGCCACATATAGACATGACAGGAGGAGGAGGGTACAGGAGTTTGAAGAGTGTGGACGTGGACCAAGGCCGAGGGGTTAGGTGGTGAGGGAGACCAGCATATGCGAGGGGGATGGGATGGTGCCACTGAGCTGGTGTCAGGAGGTTGTCATGGTGATGGCAGGGTGAGAGGAGAGAGTCAGAGGTAGTGATACCTAAGATAGAAACCACTGACAGTGGATAAGAGGTTGTGGACATTGACAGTCGTGACAGTATATTAGGTTAGGGACCGTCAGGCAATTATTGGGACTGTACTGTCTTTAGGAGAGACAAGGATGGACAGGATCAGGAATGAGGTGATTAGAGGGACAACACAGACAGGAAGGTTTGGAAAAAAAAAAGCTAGAGAAGACAGATTGAGATGGTCTGGACATGTTCAGAGGAGGGACAGTGGATACATTGGTAGAAGAATGA
>JAFBJS010009190.1:40288-53208 GCA_016785265.1 Paraplagusia blochii | reverse complement strand
ATGGAGCTACCAGGTAGGAGACAAAGAGGAGATTGATGGATGCAGTGAGGGAGGACATGGAGGTAGTTGAAGTCAGAGTAGAAGATACAGAGGACAGGAAAACAATTATTCACTGTGGAAACCCCTGAATCTCCAGGACTGTCACCCAAATCACACTGCATCATACTGTGAACCCCGTCTTTCTAGGTGTTTTGTTGGTTTAGGACAGCTTCATTAAACGATAGGCCAACACATCTGCTGGAAGAACCATAACCTTCTCTGCACGTCCCTTTGGATAGAAGGGTTGACTTGCTGGAAACGTAGCTCTGACAAAAACAAGTTTCTTCCAGTAAAAACAATTCTTGAAAAAAGCTGATTCTGGCTCAGATCAGAACCAGCAGATGTGTTGGATTGATTATTTTGGCAAATACATGGATCTCCAAAACATTTCCAGTTAAGTCCTCCACGTCCTTCCAGTGTAGATCCAACATTCTTTCAGTCCCCTCTCTCTGATATCTCCATTGTCTCTTTTGTCTCTGAACTGTGTGTGTCTTCATCATGCCTTTGTGTGTGATACTGAGGAACGTAAACAGTCAGTGGGCAGCGCCACATGGTTCCACAGACTACATGTCGCGGTCGGGAACCGATCCAAGAGAACAGATAGAGGAGGGATAGACTCCCAGCAGGGGGAGCACCGCCTCCTTCACCAACACTGATATCATCTTTATCAGAGTCTTATCGCAGTGTCGTGGAGCCGGCGTAGTACGGAGAGTTGAGCTTATTGTACAGCTGTCTGTCTGGGTGTCTTTGTTGTCTGATTTGACACTTCATCAATCTGCATTTGTCCGTCCACAGCCCATCTGGGCTCTGGCAGTTGTGGTCGGTCCATATGGGCCACTGCTCATGTAATTAACCAAATGGAATTTTTTTTTTTCACACTGTCATGTGTTCCCAGTGTTCCTGTTAGGATGTATGTCCTTCGCTGCCTCTGGATTGGTGTGTCCACTCCGTGGTTCGATCTGTGTACAGGTCTGACCACATGGTGTGGGATAATTTTTCTCCCGTTCTGACACATGGCCCCTCTCTGCCTCCCCTCCTCCTGTCCATCCCGGCCTCCTCCCCACCTCCTTTTCTCCCCCCTTCTTTTATCTTTTACAGAGAAGACCAGCAGGAGGGCGTGGACACTGGTCGAAGAAGACGAAGTCTTTGTAGGAAAAAGAATCAGGCCCAGAAGAAGAATCAGGCAAATCCGAGGCCTCCTGGTGGTGACACATAGCCTCACACTAGCTCAGCGGGAGAGTGCGAGGTCGTCCCTCAGTGTGTTTGTGAGCAGGTGGATCTTTGATGGGACAGTGAGCAATGCCTCACACACAGCGACAGCAGGCAGGCAGTAGGGGGCAGTGCTCCTCTCACCTCTGGCCCCTCCTCCTCTTGGTCCTGGTTGCCCAGCCCTGCCCGGCGGCCATTCACATCCCCTCCAACTGTGAGTAGAAGCCAATGAAACTGTACCATTCATAACAATGGACCGGACTGAGCTTCAGAGGTCCATTTGAAATCCGTCTGCGTAGAGGCGGCCGTCCAACGTCTGTGTTGAACTGGAATAAAAAAAAAATAATAGGAAAAGATTTCCAAGAATTCCAAATGACAGTTTTTCCCACTATTGTTCCCTTTCAGGCCACATTAGATGAAATTAAACCGTATTAGTCCTTTGAGAGTCATTCCAGTACTGGAGGACATTTGGGTTTTTAATTTCTCCTCCTTATCCATATACAATAATATCTAATAACGACCAACAGGCAGAAGACAGGAGACAGGAGACTGGAGGTGGAGGAGTTAAAGATGCTGAGATTCTCTTTAGGAGAGACAAGGATGGACAGGATCAGGAATGAGGTGATTAGCGGGACAACACAGACAGAAAGGGTTTGGAGAAAAAGCTAGAGAAGACAGAGTGAGATGGTTTGGACATGTTCAGAGGAGGGACAGTGGTAGAAGAATGATCCTAGAGATGGAGCTACCAGGTAGGAGACAAAGAGGAGATTGATGGATGCAGTGAGGGAGGACGTGGAGGTAGTTGGAGTTAGAGTAGAAGATACAGAGGACAGGGGGACATGGAAAGTGTTGAGTCACTGAAGGGACAAGCTAAAAAGGAGAAGAAGACATAAGTATAAGTAATAAACCACCAAAGACTTGATTCAGCTGTACAAAAATCACAGTAACAGGGTTGGATGAAGGAAAGTGGGACATTTAATCAAGGACATACGTTAAAAAAAACCTTTGTTGTGTCCATATTTAGGAGGGAGAACTTTTATAGTTTGATACTTTCTTCTTCTTCTACCCTGATAAAATGGTAATAGTGCCAGGGTACAGCAGTTACAGTATCGACAAAAAATGATTTTAACTGATTTATTTGAGATTTGATTGGTCGCTAGGGACTGGGACAAGAGATGTATGAAACATTATGCCATAATTTGGTGTTTATATATGATTTAAAACAGTGGTTCCCAACTCTGGGACCCACATTTTCCTGTCGTGACCCACTCTGTAAGACCTGTCTCTTATACACATCTGACTGGAGTTTAGAGATGGAGCTACCAGGTAGGAGACAAAGAGGAGATTGATGGATGCAGTGAGGGAGGACATGGAGGTAGTTGGAGTCAGAGTAGAAGATACAGAGGACAGGGGGACGTGGAAAGTGTTGAGTCACTGAAGGGACAAGCTAAAAAGGAGAAGAAGACATAAGTATAAGTAATAAACTACCAAAGACTTGATTCAGCTGTACAATAATCACAGTAACAGGGTTGGATGAAGGAAAGTGGGACATTTAATCAAGGCCATATGTAAAAAAAAAAAACCTTTGTTGTGTCCATATTTAGGAGGGAGAACTTTTATAGTTTGATACTTTCTTCTTCTTCTACCCTGATAAAATGGTAATAGTGCCAGGGTACAGCAGTTACAGTATCGACAAAAAATGATTTTAACTGATTTATTTGAGATTTGATTGGTCGCTAGGGACTGGGACAAGAGATGTATGAAACATTATGCCATAATTTGGTGTTTATATATGATTTAAAACAGTGGTTCCCAACTCTGGGACCCACATTTTCCTGTCGTGACCCACTCTGTAAGACCTCCAAGAAACCAAGAAAATTGTGCCTTTCAAAATAAGAGATTTTCTAAAATGAAACACACCCTAAACAGCTGATTTACATTATTTTGATTTTTCACCAGCTGTTCGCGACCCATTCAGAATGGGTCGGCGACACACTTTTGGGTCGGGACCCACCAGTTGAGAACCACTGATTTATAAGATATCTGGCAGTGGTGTCCCAACAGCTGCCAGGTTGCCACTGAGGTGCTCTGAGCTTCACATTGTCCTGTCCCACACAACTTTGCGTGGGCTCACCACCCTCAGGAAGACTCATAGTATGGAACAGTGTGATTTGGGTGGTGTTCGTGGAGACTGCTGCCCCTGAGACCTGATAATGGATAAGAAGTTGATGAGGAGGACTTTCTTCTCTAGGTGTAAAAATGTCCTCCAGTTCTGCAATGATCCTAAGTCGTGTGGATGACCCCATCATACACGGACATTAATAATGACCTCATGAGTATTAATTTGTTAATTAGAATTAATTAATAAGAGCCTTGCCTTTTATTAGGCTTTAAGAGAGTCCTGGTCCTTCTTGGGTTCTGTCCTGCAGCCCATCTGGTCTCAGTCCTGGTCCTGTGGTGTTTCTAATTACTCAGTAATTGATCCCCCCTCATACTGCATTGATTATTCTGTGTATTGATCCGGTTTCCTTGGTGCAAACCAGCATCTGATTGTGGAGTAATTTAATCAAGGTTTCAGCCATAGAATCAAAATCCAGCTCCATTTTTTCCCTCCCTCCTCCACAATGCAATATGTGAGTGTTAGAAATATAGCTGAGCTCGTGGCCCTGCAGAGAAATTGATCTTCATCTGCTCTGCTGCTGGCTGGCCCACAGTGAAGAGAGGAACACACACACACACACACACACTCACACACTGTGGTGAAGATTGCTTCACTGCTGTTTTTGTTGTTCAATCTTTCGACTGCTCCCAATGAGTCAAAGTCCTTCACCGGCCGCCCACGCTCCGCAGAAGACACAAACACAAACACAAACACACACTCCTTTCAGTAAATGCTGATGATTTCCAGTGAAGCCGTCGGTCCAATTCCCTGTAGAATGAGGTGACACAAAGTCCAAGAAGGATGAAGACAGGATGATAAGGAGGAGGAGGAGGAGGAGCAGGTCAAAGATGTGAAAGGTCAAGGTGTCCCCAGCCTTTCAATTAGCAAACGTCAGTCATGTCAATGAAGGATCAGGATCGATGATCAGGAGAAGGTGTTAAAAACCAGCCTAAATGATCTGCTGGGTGAGAAGCAGCATCATTTCTGTGACCATCAGTTCATCACAGCTGCTCCGTCTCCTTCTCTGTGAATTTAATAACTCTCCTTGATTTATTTATTTTTTCCCCTCCCTTTTGCTGTAACTAAAACATTTTCCCTCAATGCCCTCTTTCTGCCAACCACTGTGGACTAACAGACCACATAAGTGATCGTAAGTGCTTTTAACTTTATTGATGTCTGTCTTTCTTTCTAAATGCACTGGCTGGCATGGCCTGTTGTGAACACTTTCATTACTGAGGTTATTTCCACTCAGCATGCACTAAAAACTCCTCCCGCTCTTCTGTTTTTAATGAACATCCGCTACTTCTTCCCATCCCGTTGCCCGGATGTGTTGTTTCTTGCATGAGTGATTGTGTGTGATCTGCTTCAACCTTTATTTTCCTCTAGTCTCTGCAGCCCTAGCCTCGAAGAGTCGCTTTGCATTCGGTCATTTACGATGTATTTACGATGTAATTCTTCCTTGGCGAAAAGTTACATTCTTTTCCTCTCAACTGTAGAACGCATTGTGTTTATTTGTGTAGCGTCATACACTCAATGTTGTAATAATCTTCATTAACACTTGAGGTGAAGTCACAAAGATAACAACTTCCTGTAACACAGACCTGGGCAAACTAAGGCCCGAGGGCCAGATGTGGGCCACATCTGGCCCTCGGGCCTTAGTTTGCTATCTAATATAGCCTTAGTTGGGCTATCTAATATGGCCAACCAAACTTTTCCTGAATATACTATTATATGTATACAGTATATATCTATATATATAAATATATATGTATATATATACATATGTGTATATATGTATATATATACAGTATATATACTATATACAATATATATACAATATAAATATATTTATATATATAAATAAAATATATGATATACATAAATCTATGTATATTTATAATTTATAATTTATATAATATAAATTATCATTACCCTTCTGGCCTTTACTTGTAATGCCAGAATTCACCAATAGATGGCATGGAAAAGGCCAAAGGTGTTCTGGCACTCTTGCCTTGCCTTTTTTTTTTTTACATCATTTGTCTTTGTTCAAAACAATGCTTTATTTTCCATCTCCTGACTCGGGCCCCATGTCAAATTTTAAGGACCCAATGTGGCCCGCGGGTCAAATGATTTGCCCACCCCATCCACAGTAATAGGATCTATTACATTAGACAATGCCAGGCTCTTAGGCACAGAGTCAGCTGTATTCTCTGTGATCTGGTCTGATGGTGAAGTTGCTGGTACAAAACTGATCCTCAAAACTGGGCAAAAGAATAAGCAAATATAATTGTAAACTCAGTCGGCAATGGTGGCCTAGTGGTTAAGGAAGCAGACTTGGGTCTGCAGGGCTTCAGGTTGGAATCCCCCAGCTGCCAGATCGCCACTGAGCACAGCACCATCCCGACATAAGAAGAAGATGAATGAATTATCATAAACTTAAGGACCGAGTGACGTAACACTGATGTTAATTATAGCGCAGGGCTCCTCCTGAAGGTGGTGCTGTGCAAGGCGAAGTAGAAACTCTGACCATATTTGACCTTAAATAGGATATTTCCGAAGGATCATTTTAACAGGATCCTTTCTGAAGTAGAAAAACTTTGTAAAAAAACATGAATTCAGTCCCTGACTCAAGCAAAGTTCTACAAAGAAGGAATTGACGGATTCTACACTGGAAGAAATCTTCTGACTCTCAGTAAATGGAGGATCAGTGGAGAAATCGTTCAGTAATTTCACTAAATCCGTCTTTTACAAACCTTGTTTTTTGACTCAACTCTGAACGTTTTGCAATATCGACTTTCTCCAAGTACCGTAATTATAACTCATCACACAATAAATCCCACAATTGGTAATTAAAAATAATTGAAAATGCTTCGTTGGGAGTGAATCAAACCTTTTACTTTTTTTATTACTTCATGTGAAATCCCTACATCCTGGAAGAATAACGGGAGGATGAGGAAACGTTGTTTGTATAAAGGCAGCAGAGCTCCGTCAGATCACAGCCCTGGGCTGAATAAAGAGGAGTTTAAACACTAAGCTCCTGCTCTCCTCTTCTCCCCCGCTCCTCCCGCCTTCTCCCCGTCTCCCCCTCTACCAATAACGCAGCAATACCAATGGCCTTAACTTCAATTTGATCAACCGTGGAAATAAACCGGTTCTCTCCATCGCTACAGATGTGTATAAGAGACAGCTACAGGAGGGCTCACAATATGGAGCAATGTGATTTGGGTGGTGCTAGCTGCCCTTGCAACCCGGCAACGGACAAGCAGAAGAAGAAGAATGAATTATCGTAAACTTAAGGATTGAGTGATGTAACACTGATGTTAATTTTAGCGCAGAGCTCCTCCTGATGGTGGTGCTGTACAAGGCGAGGTAGAAACTCTGACCATATTTGATCTTAAATAGGATATTTTTCATTTCCATAGTAGAAAAACTTTGTAAAGAAAAATTAATTCAGTCCCTGACTCAAGCAAAGTTCTACAAAGAAGGAATTGACGGATTCTACGCTGGAAGAAATCTTCTGACTCTCAGTAAATGGAGGATCAGTGGAGAAATCGTTAATCAGTAATTTCACTAAATCCGTCTTCTACAAACCTTGATTTTTGACTCAACTCTGAACGTTTTGCAATATCGACTTTCTCCAAGTACCGTAATTATAACTCATCACGCAATAAATCCCACAATTGGTAATTAAAAATAATTGAAAATGCTTCGTTGGGAGTGAATCAAACCTTTTACTTTTTTTATTACTTCATGTGAAATCCCTACATCCTGGAAGAATAACGGGAGGATGAGGAAACGTTGTTTGTATAAAGGCAGCAGAGCTCCGTCAGATCACAGCCCTGGGCTGAATAAAGAGGAGTTTAAACACTAAGCTCCTGCTCTCCTCTTCTCCCCCGCTCCTCTCGCCTACTCCCCGTCTCCCCCTCTACCAATAACGCAGCAATACCAATGGCCTTAACTTCAATTTGATCAACCGTGGAAATAAACCGGTTCTCTCCATCGCTGGGAATTCTTCCATTAGATTCCTCCACTCACACTATCTGTCTCTCTTTGAATCCTGTTTGTCTTCCTCTCTTTATCTCTCTCCTCCCTCTGCTCTTATTTCCTTCATTTCCTCTCTCTCTCTTTCTCTCTCCTACCCGTCCTCCCAGCACTCTATTCCCATCATGCTTTGCAGCCCCCCACCTCTGCCCATTTACCTACATAATCTAAATTCATCTCCATCCGCAGCTTAAATACTCTACCAAAGAGCTACCAGCTGCGACCGTGATTTTACTGCCCCCTGTGGCTACGAGAGTCGGTGCGGGTCCGAAATGTTCATGTTTGTGAACAGATGGAGAACAGCTCACACCGTCGTTGCTGTAAAAACACTTACTTCGAGATCCTGCAACACTTTACGATCTATAAAATTGTGCTTATTCACGTCCGACAGACCTTAGTATTCACTACTGAAACGCAGTTCATGAAAATGCAAACGCGTAAGACATTCTCTCCGTCTGTCTGTTGGACATCTGCCTCATGCCAAGGACACTGGTGCCGGACATGAAGAAATCAAATTTTACCTAATTTAAAAAAAAAAAAATTCTAACCATAAAATTCTCACCTTATTTCCCTGTGGACATTTTTGTCCTTTCCCTCCATCTTTCAATCTCTGCGTCTCCTACGTCGTATCTCTTTAACATGAGCGCTCCCTCCTACATTACTCTGTATCAATTTCCTCTCACCTCACCCCGTCTTCTCCGCCCGCTGTCTTCTTGCACTCTTTTTGTCTCCAGGGAAACTTTTTAAGTGATATTGACTGAATATATTCATTGCCTGCTGTTAAACTATGACAGAGATTCATAGAGTCTGCAGTTATTGTGCTGTTTCCCCCCCAGCAGTCATATGTCTTCAACCACTTTGTATTTTTTTTTGTTTAATAGCCTTATTGTTATTGGTTTTTGGAAATAACATGTAGTCTTTAGTGTAACGACTAATTAACTTTACGGATTAACTAGTTACAAAGCTGATCTTTAATCAGCAGCAGCTCATTTACAGCTAGTTATTTTCAGACCAGTTTTTTTTGGCACCAGCTGTTTGCCTGGTGTTGTTTACTCATAAGTGACTTATTAAAGGTGTCACAGCCTTTGGAACTGAATAAATTGAAACATAACAAAACTCTACAACTTAAACTCTTCAACTCACAATATCATCCAGACTTGTCTACTTTGGCAGATTTAAATATATTGCCTCGACAAAATGTTTCCTCCATGATGAAGAGTTGGACTAAGACATCTTCTTCTACTTGTTTTTTCGGCTTGTCCCCTTATTCAAGGGTTGCCAGAGCGAGTCCCCTGTCCTTTTCATCCCCATCTACCTCCATGTCCTCCCTCTCTGCATCCATCAATCTCCTCTTTGTCTTCTACCTGGTAGCTCCATCTCTAGGATCATTCTTCTACCTTTGTATCCACTGTCCCTCCTCTGAACATGTCCAAACCATCTCAATCTGTCTACTCCAGCTTTTTCTCCAAACCTTTCTATGGTGTCCTGTTGTAGTAGGACTTCTATCATTCTTGAGAAATGGGAAAACATCTCTCAAGAATGCATCAATAGATCAACCAAATCAACCAAAAACATTGTGAGCAAAATGTATTTCTCATTTGGAGATGTTAGGAAAGAGCACAAAAGGCTCTGTAATGGTTTGGGGCTGCATTTCGTCCTATGTTTTCTGGGCCCAATCCATAAATGGTTGAAGAAATTATGAGACCAAGTTAGAAAACATATTTCTATAGCTTCCCATTCTTTAACAATGGGCACAAATGTGATGCAAATGTCATTAAACTTAAAAAATTTACCTGAGTTGCTGAAAAATATCTGACAAAAACATTCAGAGAAAATATTTGGTGTCTCAAAACTACAGTACAATAACCCGTTGTACTTAAAGGAGTACTCTATGGCATGGAAGCATGTTGAAGCATGGTACATTAAATGCATATGAATATGAATGATCACTGACTATATATGTTTTTCTTTACTGCTGTCGTTCATATTGTTGTGATTCTGTGAACTACACTGTTTTGCTGTCGTTGCTGCCTGCAGTTAAACGGCCTCCAGTGATCACCACACAGCCGGAGTCCGTCACTGTCTTCAGCGTTGAAGACCTTGTCATGAGTTGTGAAGCCAGCGGAAACCCTTCACCCACGTTAGTGCACACAAACACATCCCTACACTGAAGACCCTGTCACAGTAATGGTCGTCTTGTCCCGACGCCGCGCTACAGTGACCTTCCTTCCCCTTGTTCAGCTGACATTTACATATTAGCTCTACACAGCAGCACAGCTTCTTCCCGTCAGAGGTTTAATTCCTACAAGGAATAAATGTCATTAAACCCTAGAGCGTCTTTTCAGAGTCTCTCAGCTGCTCAGAGACGGGGAACTGCTTCATGCACCAGGAAAGACATTAATTTCACAGTCATGTCCTGAACTTATAACTGGCTGTATTCTCAGCTTGGCTGCCAAAGGATGATTTGGTTTTAACTCTGACTCTTCCCTCTGCTCTTTCAAGTTTCCGATGGACGAAGGACGGGGAGCAGTTTGAGCCCAGCAGTGACCCGGAGCTGAAGGTGACTGAATCCACTGGCTCATTTGCATTCTACACGCTCAGTAACACGGTGGACACTCTGAAGCAGTACCAAGGCAAATACATCTGCTACGCCTCCAACGAGCTGGGCACCGCCGTCTCCAACCAGGCTGTACTCACCATGGACGGTAGGGGGACACTCTGGATGTCCAGACGAGTATTGAACGTACGCTGGTTTGTAACCTCGGGCTCAAACTCCAAGGCAGGCATGGGCAAAATAAGGGCTGGGGACCAGATGCGGCCCGTTGTGCTTTTTGATGTGGCCCACCAACCTTGTCCAAATAATGATTTATTGATATTATCATTATACTTCTTCCTTTTCCCTGCAATAATGCATTTCCCCGTAGATTATGTCATAAAAATCAGAAAAGTAGGATTTCAGGTTTTATACATGACTTTTTTATCTTTGCCATTTATCTTTGTACAAAGACAATTCCATTTTTCTGCCCTTAACTCGGCCCGTGTCCAATCTTAGGACCAATCGTTGCCCATGTCTGCTCTAAGGGAATTCAGCCTGACAGAAGAACAACGTCCTCAGATGTTTGGAGAGGAGTGTTGTCCCAGTAAAGACCTAGAGACGTTTATGTCAGACACTAACAGTGTCAGTGCTGCGGTGGATGCCTTCAGTATCCACATAAAAGCAGAGCTGTGTGATGTCAGTTTGATCAGCAATAACATGTCGTGATTTACAGAGGTGTGTGTGAACAGAGCAGACAGACAGGCCAGTCAGACAGGCACCAGGGTTACAGCCAGACTTGTTCTATCTATCTATCTATTTATCTATCTACCAGTCTGTCTGTCTGTCTATCCACCTGTTTATCTAGCTACCTGTCTGTCTGTCTGTCTATCCACCTGTTTATCTTTTTACTTGTCTTTCTGTCTGTCTGTCTGTCCACCTGTTTATCTATCTACCTGTCTGTCTGCACGTTTTCCATCCATTTATCTGTCTGTCTGTCTGTTTGTCTGTCCACCTGTTTATCTATCTACCTGTCTCTCTGTCTATCCACCTGTTTATCTATCTTTTATCTATCTACCTGTCTGTCCGTCTGTCTGTCTATCCACCTACCTGTTTATCTATCTACCAATCTGTCTGTCTATCTGTCTGTCTGTTTGTCTGTCGACCTGTTTATCTATCTACCTGTCTGTCTGTCTATCCACCTGTTTATCTATCTACCAGTCTGTCTGTCTGTCTATGCACCTGTTTATCTAT
The DNA here is from genome assembly GCA_016785265.1 of Paraplagusia blochii. Lineage (NCBI taxonomy): Eukaryota > Metazoa > Chordata > Actinopteri > Pleuronectiformes > Cynoglossidae > Paraplagusia > Paraplagusia blochii. Next base: position 41,971 of record JAFBJS010009190.1, on the reverse strand, counting down.
CTACCTGTCTGTCTGTCTGTCTGTCTATCCACCCACCTGTTAATCTATCTACCAGTCTGTCTGTCTGTCTGTCTGTCTGTTTTTCTGTCCACCTGTTTATCTATCTACCTGTCTGTCTGTCTGTCTATCCACCTGTTTATCTATCTATCTACCCGTCTGTCTGTCTATCCACCTGTTTATCTATCTACCAGTCTGTCTGTCTGTCTATCCACCTGTTTATCTATCTATCTACCCGTCTGTCTGTCTAACCCTAATGTACGATCTAAAAATACCTCCGTCATCACCATCAGCCCAGGTTCTACACCTGCTTCCTGCTGCGTTCACTGAACCTTATTTTCGTAGTAACTGCATTTTGTCGTCTTAACACAATCAGACTGTGGTCCCACAGAGGGAGTGAAGCTAATTAAAGCTGAGCCCAGTCTCATTAGGCTTCACTATGTTCCACTGCTGCATCACCGCAGGGTTGGGCTAATGAACAGCTGATTCCTAATGACAGCGCCCCCTGTGTAAAAACTCTGGATTTTCTTCCTGTGATTCCTATGATTCTGCTCTGGTCAGGTAGTTTCCACGTCTCATCCTGACCAGAGCTAATCTGTCGATGATCCAGGTTCACACTGATAATTGCCCCCAGAAGATAATGATGCTCCACCACTATCATCAGGTCTACATAGACACAGACCTGCTCCCCAGAGCAGACGTGATGATCCACCTGTGACTGGATCTCTCCTGTGGTCGACCTCCTTCCTTCACAGTTTCCCTGACAACCGTTTCCTCAGAAACACAACGGGGTTGATGTCATTGGAAGCTCTCCGCACTACTGTAGCTCCTGTGGGGTTACCAACAATGAGCAGCAGGGGGGGGGGCACGCAGGGGCTGTCTCACTAAGGACGTCACAGCTACGCAGGACAAACTGTTGTCCTAGATTTTCCCAGATCTCAGAGACAAAAAAAAAAACAATGAAAATCTGATGAGTCTCTGAACATGTATCAACTTTTCATTTTTTTTACAGTTAATGATTATTTTTTTTTATTATTTTCATCCACCTTTCCCTTCAGTCCTCCCGACCTTGCAGAAGGAGAAGAAGGTGGTGGTGAAGGCGGATAAGGGCAGCAGTCAGGTGCTGAAGTGTAACCCCCCACAGAGCTCCTTGGAGCCCATCATTCACTGGATGGACTGGAGTAAGTCCATCACCTCCGTCCTCACTGTCTCCTTGTTTTTTTTCTTGTGTTCAGTGTGTCATACGTTGGAGAGTTTTATTCCATGTTCATACTGTGTTTCCAGGGTTACATCATATCCACCTGAGTCCTCGAGTGGTGGTGGGGAAGGACGGAAACCTGTACTTTTCCCATTTGATTCCCAGCGACAGCAGAGACGACTACATCTGCAACGTCCAGTATCTGGCCACACGTACCATTCTGGCCAAGGAGCCCATCACTCTGACCGTCACCTCATGTTAGTTAGTGCTGGAAATACTGCAGTATTGAAACATCAAAGTACAAGGACATACAACTGGGCGTGGCTGACATGGGTTATTTTTTCATCTATTCACAGATAGACAGAAAGACAGACAGATAGACAGGCAGAACGACCAACAGATATACAGACATGCAGACAGATAGATAGATAGATAGACAGCTAGACAGACACATAGATGGACAGACAGAGATATAAAGACATTAAGAC
>JAFBJS010009190.1:29481-40157 GCA_016785265.1 Paraplagusia blochii | reverse complement strand
CTAGATTGACAGACACATAGATAGCAGATACAGTATATAAAGACATTAAGACACCTAAGTTGTCAGACACATAGATAGATAGACAGACAGACGGACAAACTGAAAGACAGACAGACAGACAGATAAATAGATAGACAGATAGATAGATAGATAGGCAATAACACAAACAGAGACAGACAGAAAGACAGTTGAGACAATAATCCCACATTAATCCCATTCAGAGGAACATAACTGAATGCTTGATTGACAGATGGCTCATCCAATTGGAGCCCTGTGACAGAACAGTGACCCCAGTTTCATTAAGTTCTATTTTTAAGTGACATGGATTTGACTTTCAGGTTCTTTGACTTCAATGTGATAATTGAGCGAAATGTCATTTCCTGTTTTGAACCATCTGTTCACAGAACTGGACACGTCTTTATCTGTGAACAGATGGTTTCTTCATCCTGTGATGTACAATCACTGGTAACCACACCTGGTCAATGTTAACTTTACCAACCCTTTCAAGACCTCCTTCAGGCCGGTGTCATGTTCTCCAGGAGATGGTGCTATGAGTCCCGACTGGGGACCTCTCACCTCTGCAGGTCAATGCTAATGCGATGCTGTCATAGTGGCATGTTGCAGCGCGGGGCCTGTGGTTCAGCGGGAGGTCAGATCAGCACATTAACATGAGGACCTCTGTTCACGAGTAGGAAATCTGTCCCATGATGAGGAACCAGCTGTGGTTCTTCACTGCTGTGTGGGAGGGTTGGACAGTGGCTGCTGTCTCAGCAGCACGGTGTCCCCCATACATATTTATGAAGCCTACCTTCTTCACTGTGTTTTCTCCTCACCCTCCTCTTCCTCTCCCTCTCCCTCCAGCCAACGCAGTAGTGCGGAACAAGAGGCCCCAGATGATGAAACCTACTGGAACCCACAGTACTTACCACGCTCTCAGGGGCCAGACTGTCGAGCTGGAGTGCATCGTCCAAGGCCTGTGAGTGTGTCTGTGTGTGTGTGTGTGTGTCTGTAAGTGTGTGTGTCTGCACTGCCATCATTTAGAAACGTCTCTTCCACTCCACCTTACCTGCCTCTTATCCATCATCCTCTTCTCCGTCTCCTCACGCTGTTATCTTCCTCTCACTTGTTTATATTTTTGCCAGCTTTGCTTTTTTGCCTCAGGTTTTTTTCTCTAAACACTTTATCATTTTTTTTTTCTTTTCCACCCCAGCTGACCTACAAGATATTAAAATTCTAATTTATATCAAGCAATCTTGGCAGGCTGCAAATATGGAATAACTCAAAAAATACAGAGCGGAAACTGCACCAAAAATGAAAGTTTAATTTACAAAACACTTAAATAAACAACAAGTAAATGGTCCCAAATCCCCGGGTGGTGGACCAGCCCAAGTACACAGGCCACTTAGAATGGGACTGTACAGAAAGCACACATATATTTAATTTTTGGTTTTCATTTATCTGATTCTTAATAACTTTTATTTTGGATACTGGATTCTTTCCATCCCACCAACAGGTTGTTCGCCCGCACCATGACTACACATTATACAACAGAGACAGGCAGGCAGACAGACAGACAGACAGAAAGACAGATGGATGGATAGACAGATAGAAAGACAGATGGATAGATAGCGTATTTTATAAGACATCCACCTCTTATGTTTGTCAAACACCAATTCTTTCTCCCTCAGTCCCACTCCCGACGTGATGTGGCTGAGGAAAGACGGCGTCCTCTCCGAATCGCGAACGTCCAGAGACATGTTCGACCGACGTCTGAGGTTCAACAACATCTCGGAGAGCGACGCAGGAGAGTACCAGTGCAGCGCCAACAACACGCAGGGAAAGGTCACTCACACCTACACCGTGATTGTCGAAGGTACGTCACGTCCATGTTGATAAGAATTTGTCTCCTACCAGGTAGCTCCATCTCTAGGATCATTCTTCTACCAATGTATCCACTGTCCCTCCTCTGAACATGTCCAAACCATCTCAATCTGTCTTCACTAGCTTTTTCTCCAAACCTTCCAGTCTGTGTTGTCCCTCTAATCACCTCATTCCTGATCCTGTCCATCCTTGTCTCTCCCAAAGACAATCTCAGCATCTTTAACTCCTCCACCTCCAGCGATAATTTTTCTGTTTAGTCACCAGTGTTTAATTCTCTGCTGTAACAAAATTATTTATTTTCACATTTTCATTTCATCAGCTGCTCCGTACTGGACCAAGGAGCCTGTCAGTCAGTTGTACGCTCCAGGTGAGACGGTGAGACTGGACTGTCAGGCCGACGGTATTCCATCTCCGACCATTAGCTGGACCGTTGATGGACTCCCCATCTCTGGTCAGTGCCGACTCTGCACATTGTAACAGACTTGAGGTCTTGACTCGTTCTCACAGCCGTTGTTTTACAACAGGGTCTGAAGACGACTCCAGAAACACCGTGACACCGGGAGGATCTCGGATCCTGAATGACGTCACCTTCAACGACACCGCCATCTACCAGTGTCAGGCCACCAACAAACACGGAACCATCATCACCAACACCCACGTTTATGTCATAGGTGAGTCTACGCTACTGTGGCTGTGGATGGAGATGGATGGGTCCATCAAAAAAACGTAAAAAAATTGGCAAATTTTATATATTTTTGTTATACGAGTAATATGATTAATCATGGTTTAACTGATTAGTCATGATTTATCGTGATTAGTTGATATGAACTTTTCAAAATATGAAAAAAAAAATTCCCTGTATATAAGTAATACATAAAGAAAAATATATAATATATTAAATATATTTTGTGTTTCACTTTTAAAATTCATGATCCATTTTTTGGGGAGATTTACGCTAAGTGTGAGTTTACGCTACTGTGGCTGTGGATGGAGATGGATTGGCTCATCACAAAACCGTAAAAAAATTGGCAAATTTTATATATTTTTGCTATACAAGTAATATGATTAATCATGGTTTAACTGATTAGTCATGATTAATCGTGATTAGTTGATATGAACTTTTCAAAATATGAAAAAAAGTTCCCTGTATATAAATAATACATAAAGAAAAATATATAATGTATTAAATATATTTATGTTTCACTTTAAAATTTATGATCCGTTTTTTTGGGGAGATTTACGGTAAGGGTGAGTTTACGCTAATGTGGCTGTGGATGGAGATGGATTGGTTCTTCACAGCGTGTATTTGTGGAAAAAAACTTAAAAAATTTGGCAAATTTTATATATTTTTGTTATACGAGTAATATGATTAATCATGGTTTAACTAATTAGTCATGAATAATCGTGATTAGTTGATGTGAACATTTCAAAATATGAAAAAAGGTTCCCTGTATATAAGTAATACATAAAGAAAAATATATAATATATTAAATATATTTTATGTTTCATTTGTGATCCATTTTTTTGGGGAGATTTTCGCTATAGGTGAGTTTATGCTAATGTGGCTGTGGATGGAGATGGATTGGTTCTTCACAGCGTGTATTTGTGGAAAAAAACTTTGAAAATTTGGCAAATTTTATATATTTTTGTTATATGAATAATATGATTAATCATGGTTTAACTGATTAGTCCTGATTAATCATGATTAGTTGATATGAACTTTTCAAAATATGAAAAAAAAATTACCCTCTATATAAGTAATACATAAAGACAAATATAATATTTTAGATATATTTTATGTTTCACTTCTAAAATTTATGATCAGTTTTTTTGGGGGAGATTTCGGAGATTTTTCCAAGAAACTGTCCAATTTTTTATCTTACTTTTTTTTCTTACTTTTTTGTGATTAATGGATTTTCATCAGGATTTCCCATCTTTACAATGGTTTGTAGAAGCTGATCAATTTTTATTTTAATTAATTTGGGTTGTATCTATTTTTTTCTTTTTTTTTCCTTCCTCAGAGCTGCCGCCTCAGATCCTCACTGAAGACAAGAACACGTACACTTTCACAGAAGGTCAGAAGGCTTTACTGGAGTGTGAGACTTTTGGATCTCCAAAGCCTAAAGTGCTGTGGTGAGTCTCGAGATACATCCTTAAAACCTGTTTAAAAAAATCTATTTTTTTTTCAATTACCCAATTCACATAAGCTATATTATGTAGATCTCGTGAGACAAAGCGTCTTAACTGTGAATGCTGTCGGTCGGTGACATCCAACCACACTAATGAATTATGAATTATTCTGCCTTTGCCAGATTTAATTCTCCGTTCCTATTGTCAAATTACTCATGTGTGCGCTAACATCCTGTATTTGTGTGTTTGACAGGGAGAGTGGCAGCAGCAGCAACCTCCTGGCTGATCCAAGAGTTAACCAGCTGACAAACGGGGGTCTGGAGATTTCCAACATCACCCAGGATGATGAGGGTTTCTACTCCTGCTCGGTTCAGAACACCAACCTATCAGTCATTGCGGAGCTCGAAGTGCTCAGTGAGTCACAGACATTTTCTATGGGCATTTCTCATTCTGAGCTACAGTGCTTCAAACGTCTCACGATTTTAAAAAATCGCACCTGGTGAAAATGACAAGGAATAAAGTACTGTAGTAATACTAAAGTATCATACAGTATCCGAAGTCAAAATTGCTGTATCAACCTTAAGATTGTAGATTGTGTTATGAGGGAAGTGGTAGTGTGATGTTTTGCTGTTAGCAAGAAAGTTGACAAGTTGACTCTTATGTATTACTGGGTCTCAGGGACAGCAGTCTCCACGACTGCCACCCAAATCACACTGCACCATACTGTGAGCCTTACTGTGTGTAGGAACGGAGTTATGTTACAGTCAGACTAAATATGGTCCATTGATGGTACGGATTACAGAGTCGATAAAAAAACACATTTATCTCAAGAATCACAGCTTTCACTGTCTCGTTGCAGTTCCTAACAATGACAAATTGACTTGTTATTTTAAACCATACCCCCACATAATCACAACCCAACTTTAAAATATCCATTTACTCAAAATACTTGACAAAAGTACCCACAATGATGGTATTTTTTTTCTCAAACTTCTCCCTCCTACAGACAGGACAGTGATTCTGTCGCCACCACAGGCTCTGAAGATTCAGGCAGGAAAGGAAGCCATCTTCACCTGTCTGGCCCTCGTCGACCCCAAACTCCATTTCCCTTTCATTCAGTGGAGGAAGAACAATCAAAAGCTGTTTGAGTCGCATGTCGACGCAAAGTAAGAATTTCTTATATTATATTTGTCTGAAGACTTAAATGTGATGATCAGGATAATTGGTTGAAATAGGGATTTCATCCATATTTACTAAAATAATTTGGTTTTTTTTTACAAATTCCAAAATGTAGTATTTTATTTTTTATTATACAATACTCAATGATTATATGTTGGACATGTTTTGCATTGAATTTAAGCAGCAAAATAGTAACAATTTACAACCACTTATTTTTATATTTTTTATAAAAATCTGCCAAATTTAAGTTGTTGTACAAATGTTAGATAATATGTTTTGCCGTTATCCAATTTTGCTAATTAGGATATTAACCAGTACTTATTTAAGCAGCCTTTTGAGGTAAACATCTCAAGACTGTATATCTAGGACTATTTGCAAGACCAGGACTGGATTGTGTTATCGAAATGGAAAAATATATAGCCAACTAATCAATATGACATACTGTACTTATGCTCATCTCAGGATATAAATACTGTTTATATATATTATCAAAAAATCCCTAGAATGCATCACTTAGTGAAACACAAGTTGTCAATCCTGAAATAATTATGTTTCTATCATAATTATTATTATTATTATTATTATTGATGTTTTTTCCCACTGCCTTTTCCCTTAGATACACTTTTGATGGACCAAACCTGATCATCTCCAATGTGGAACCAAGTGATGAAGGTGTGTATACCTGTCAGGTCATCACTAAGATGGACATGGCTGAAGCAAGTGGCACCCTCACCTTGTGTGGTAAGATCACCGCTGCTCCTCAAATAAATGTATTGTCTCTTTTTTCATTCTTTCTAGTATAGTTTCTTGTCTCAATGAAGGTGAAAAGTGTAAGGATGTTGTTGTTGTTCCCCTCAGATCGTCCAGATCCTCCCGTCATGCTCAAAATCACTGACCCTAAACATCGCTCCATCACACTGAACTGGACTCCTGGAGACGACCATAACAGTCTCATCACAGGTTCAGTGAAGTCGTTTTCACTTTTGATTAGAGATATTATTTTGAGCAATAATAATAATAATAATAATTTATGTTCCTTATAAACAACATTGTATTTACTGTGACTTACATCATTTTTAGTGTTATTAGTTCACTAGTGTAGCAGTCATCAAACCTGCCTTACATAAAGGAAGTCGTGGGTTTAAGCCTCAGAGAAACCACATACTCTACAGTGCCTCGTGTGGTAGCCTGTGTGCATTCCTGTTGTAAATTGGAGTTTGTTATTATTATCATCAGACTATGTAACTTTTCCTTCTCCTGCCAGCTGTTAGAAAACTTTTTTAGCGGTTTCTTTCCCACCTCTTACATCACTCTTCCTCTCTGCAGAGTATGTGATTCAATACGAGGATCAGAACATGAAGGAAAAGGGTTGGGAGGAGCTGAGGACAGTGGGAGGTAACCAGGAACGTGAAGACCTCTCACTGTGGCCCTTCATGTCCTACCGTTTCCGGGTGATTGCAATTAATGACGTGGGTAAAAGTGACCCCAGCAAGCCCTCGGATATATTCACGACACCTGCTCAAGGTAAGAGATCGGTTATTTTAATCGTCAGTTTACTGTTGGCAAGGCCTCATTGACAGAATGGGTTAAAGGAGACGCAGCCCCGGGTCTCACCACTACGGGGGCCTCAGTTAGCTTATGTCAAGTGAATAAAATTAGTGAAAACAGTCTTTGTATAGCAATTTAGCTCTATTTCAAACACCCATAAAATCTACCTACCCTCTCATAATACCCATAATATCTTCCTACCATAATATCTCTCCACCCTCTCATAATACCTATAATATCTGCCTACCCTCAAAATATTATTATGGGTGTTTAACATATACTACTATATTCTTAACTATAAGAATATGCTACCACCTTTAAAACAGGGGGTAGGAAAATATTATGGGTAGGAAAAAACTTCAGATATGGCTATTTATTTTTACTACTGGTAGGAAAATACTGTGGGTAGCAAAATACTTTAGAACAACAGCACCCGCACAAAAATAAAACTTTTAAAGGGAATTTTGTAAGTTCACCTGCCGTGATCAATATGAGGGGCCTCCTCCTGGTTATTAGCCCCAGGCCTCAGATAGTGTTAATGAGGCCATGACTCTTGGTGCAGTAAGTATGAGAAGTCATTTTTTTTGTCCTTAATGTCACAGCTCCAGATAACAACCCTGAGGATGTAAGAAGTGAGTCTACAGACCCAGGGTTCCTAAACATCACCTGGGAGGTACAGTTTATTCCCTTTAGTCCCAAACAACACTCTTCTAAACCAATGCCTGCCCTGAAAACTGATTCTTGTAACATTGAAGGAAATGGACCAACACGACTTCAACGGGCCGGACTTCAAGTACAGGGTGATGTGGAGACGAGTGGTGGGAAACGGGCCTGATTGGCTATCCGACTTCACAACAGCGCCACCACTTGTTGTCAGTAATGTTGGCAACTTTTCTGCTTTTGAGATCAAAGTTCAGGCTATCAATGAGAAAGGAGAGGGACCTGAGCCGGACCCAGTGATTGGTTACTCAGGAGAAGACGGTAAAAATCGACGTGTTCTGTAAATGTTTTTTTCTTTGCAGCTCATTTTCTGTCTCACCTCTCTTGTTGTGGACATTTGTTCTTTAGTTCCCCTGGAAGCTCCCATGGATGTGGGGGTCAAGCTCCTTAACAGCACCACCATCAAAGTGGCCTGGGCCCCAATAGACAAAGAGACAGTCCGGGGACACCTGCTGGGATACAAGGTACCGATCCTGTGTCTCTATCTGTTGTGTTTGTTTTTACATATTTAGTCCCTGTCCTCATTAATAAAACATATCTCCATCTGGTGTTTGAAACTCTAGATTTACTTGACCCGCACTGGCTCTAGGGGGCACCACAGGGGCCGACGAGCAAAGGAGTCAGAGAACACCATGGTGGTGGAGACTAACGAGGAGAAGAAAGTCATCAGTGGCCTCCGCCCGTACTCTCACTATACCGTGGCTGTCAGTGTCTTCAACAGTAAAGGAGAGGGACCTGCTTCTGATATAATGCGCTTTGAGACCAAAGAAGGAGGTGAGCCTGACCCTGACCCTGACCCTGAGCTTGAGCCTCAGACTTGGGCCTGGGGATGTTAGATAAAGCATCTTTTCGATTTTTAATATTACTCTTTTACCTTTATTAAAATATGATTACACACTAATAAATGAAAAGAAAAAATCCAGTTTCTGGATTTGAACTTGGAACCCTCCGGTTCTCAAAAGGACACCACGGCCCCTTAAGACAATAGACTTGGGTCTAGAGGGTTTCAGGTTTGAGTCCACCAGTTTCCAAGTTGAAGTAACAATTGAGGTCCACTTAGCAAGGCATTATTCTAACTCACTGTCTCCCTGGCGCTAAACGTGACGCGGATCACAACGTCACAATAACAAGAGAGTTTACTTTCCTTACGTCATTCCTCAAAACTGAACGCAACATAGAATTTCCTCAATACGTCTTTGAAAATATTTGGGGATTGCAAGATATGATTCAGGATGTGTGTTTTCAAATTCTCGTCTCAAACGAACTTGTTTAGTGTCAGTGTTAGCAATTAGCAAGTCTGCCTTGCTAGCAAAATCTTGATCAAAAAGTTCAAAGAAAAAGAGAATTTTAAAGCAAAATTTTAATCTTGTTTGTTTATGTTGCTGCTAGTTCCTAGCGCTCCCACTTCCCTGGTATTGGACAGCTCTTCAGAGACAGAAATGTCCCTCCACTGGACACCTCCAGAGGAGCCAAACGGGATCCTCATTGGTTATCTACTGCAATACCAACAATGTGAGTATTTCTTTGGTTTGACCCTCTTGAGTCTCACGTTAAAATAAATATATGCCTTAAATAATGAGGCTCAAATGCTGTCGATTTTTTAACGCACTGTCCTCAGTTAAATCAATGGACGGAGAAAATGTCGCACGGGATATTTTGATAATGATGCTCATCACTCAGTCACGTGTCACTTGACCCGAGTGATACGTCAACCACGATCATTTGTGAAAGTCAATATTCCAATGTTTGTGTCCATGCCGTGTCAGTGGTGAAGACCGATGATAGTCCCACACAAGTGGTGCACATAGATGATCCGTCAGCCACTCAACTTAACCTGACGAACCTGGATCGCCACAGCCGTTACCGCTTCTTCCTGCGGGGGCGCACTGCAGCTGGGGATGGAGCGCCGATCATGAAGGAGGGTGCCACCATACTAGATGGAGGTACTGTCCAGGTTTTTGTGAATAATATAGATAGAAAAATAAAAGCATAGATAACGTCACAATATTATCTGAATTTCAGCGCCCCCTGCCAACATCAGCATGTCTGTGGGGGAATCCTTTGTAAACTTCAGCTGGGTGGCCAAAAAGAGACACAGAAATATCAACTTCCAGATCCACTACCTCAACAAAAATGGTATTTTAACTAATATATTTATATATAAGTTAGTCCTTCAGCCTTGACCAACAAAACTAATCAACCTGACTGCTGTTGTGCTTCTGCAGATGGCAGTAAATGGAAGAAGGTAGATAGGGTGGACTCCTCTCAGTCCTTCTACCAGCTCCAGGGCCTGACTCCTGGATCTCATTATCGTCTGCGCTTCACCTACGGGAACACAACCTTCTGGAACACTGACATCGAGACGAAAGAAACAGGTACAGTAAGCACTTTGCTTATTTTCATCTTCTCTGCTCTCACTCCTCTGCGCCTCCACACTGCTAAATATAACACCTAATCCTACAGATAGTCTCCTGCATGTTCCCTCACCTCCTGCAGAGTTCATCCAGAGGCTGAAAAGAACTAAAAAAAAACATAATAACTGATGATTTGAGGTTGACTTTCCATAAGTTCTGAGTTTAACATCATGTGTCTTACGCTCTACATTAAGCTTGATTATCTTTTCTGTATTCTTCGTCTCTTCTCACTTTTATTCTGCTGTGAAACTAAATACACCAAACACCGCTGTACTATTTTTTCCTGCGTCTATTTTTTCTCCTGCGGAAGAAGTGGCCCAAATGCAGCAAAGCTTTGCGACACAGGGCTGGTTTATTGGCGTTGTGAGTGCTGTTGTGCTGCTCCTGCTGATTCTGCTCATCCTCTGCTTTGTCAAGAGGAGTAAAGGAGGAAAATACTCTGGTGAGTGCTGTTTGTCACAATAACAAATGGGGATCATCCAGAAAGATGGTGCAGGAATATTTTTGGTTAAATGGCTTAAACTATGTGAATTCTTAGGGGCCTTAAAAGACTTAGAAGACGATATAGAGGTGAAGGGACAGAGACCTGTCACGATGTATGGATTAGAGACACTAGGAATAGGTAGAAGACAGGAGGCAGAGCTGGAGGTGGAGGAGTTAAAGATGCTGAGATTCTCTTTAGGAGACACAAGGATAGACAGGGTCAGGAATGAGGTGATTAGAGGGACAACACAGACAGGAAGGTTTGGAGACCAAGCTAGAGAAGACAGATTGAGATGGTTTGGACATGTTCAGAGGAGGGAC
>JAFBJS010009190.1:9273-29450 GCA_016785265.1 Paraplagusia blochii | reverse complement strand
ATGGAGCTACCAGGTAGGAGACAAAGAGGAGATTGATGGATGCAGTGAGGGAGGACATAAAGGTAGTTGGAGTTAGAGAAGAAGACACAGAGGACAGGGGAAAATGGAAATTGTTGACTCCCTCTGACTCAAAAGGGACAAGCTGAAAGGAGAAGAAGTAGAAGAAGGTGATACAGAAAAATGTTAGAAAATAGTATAACACTACTAGTGTATTACTGGTGTACTTAGTAATACACCAGTAATACACCTACTTGTATATTGCCACATCAGTGTACATTATAAGTCACAGTTTATTTTAGCTTATTGCTGGATGTGGCTCTGGCTCCAGTTTAGATAAATCGCCTTTCAAAATAAGAGCTTAACATAATCACTGACATTCAGAACATTGTTTCCTTGCTCTTGGGCCAAATGTCTCCATCAGAGTCTGAAACAGAGTTTAGAGAAGTAACAAGACTCCGATCATTGTGATGAAAAGATCCAATAATCTCCCTTCTTTACAGTGAAAGATAAAGAAGACGGCCCGATGGATTCCGAGGCACGGCCTATGAAAGACGAGACTTTCGGAGAGTACAGGTTTGTCATCTGAGCGCACATCCCTCCGTAATTATGCTTTGAATTTTAATGCCTGAGGATGAAGCCCTGATTCCCTCGGCTCTGTTTTTTTTTTTTTTTCTTCCTAACCTTTTGTGTTCCTTCTGCTGTTCCTATTCTCCCCACCGCTTGCCTGTGCTATGCAGATCTCTGGAAAGGTATGCTGATCTTTCCCAAAGCCATTTATCATTTGTCCCTCACTGCATCACTTACCAAGTCCTTCCCATAATGCTTGGGTGACATATAATTTAAACATATAGCCGTGGGCTGCTACTGCTCTACCGTGCATTTTGGCTGCGTGCTCAGATCATGGCGCAGTTGATCTCGGTTAGTTTTAGAGTTGATGAAATTTACTTCAGCGTCACTGCAGCTGCAGGGCTTCTTCGGCAAAGATGTTTTATTTTTTTTTTTATCAAAGTTGCTGCAGTGCAACTATAATGGACTTTTGGCTCATTCTTTATTTATATAAACGTCCGCTGCAGCACTGAATAAAATGCAGCAGCAAGTGAAGGTCAATGATTTAATCACACTAAGTGGTTTTAAAATTCAAAATGAAATAACCGGAGCCAGACCCATGAAAAGACGTCTCACGCAGTGGAATTCTCTGATCTGTGCACCCTTTCTGTCCTGTGGATGTTTGTTTAACTTTGTGTCCGACTGACTTTGGCAGAGTCACCTCAAAACAAAGGTTATTGTTTGTAGTGACTTTTTAAAATAATAAAGTATATTTAAGGTTAAATGGTCCAAGGACTGAAGCAGGCAGGATGTTTGCACCTGCTCACAGATAGAGGGGGTTGATGTGAGTCCATGACCTGAGCCTTAAATTAGTCTCTGAGCTCATAATATTGTAACCAAAGAAATAATGTTTTTTCCCCGACGTTGTGCAGATTAATGTTCATTGTGACCTGTATGTTTTTACTATAACGGTGATCCTTCTAGCTGGTTAAGATAAAATATTAATAGATATGTATGATCCATAGATACAATAGATAGATAGATAGATAGATAGATAAGGCTGATACAATATACATGGATAGATTGATAGAGAGATGCAAAAGATAGATGCAATAGATTGATACGATGCATAGACATGACAGATCGATACTGGGTAGATGATATATATATATAGAGAGAGAGAGAGAGACAATAGATACGATAGATAGGTACAACTGATACAACAGATATATAGATATGATAGATATGATAGATACAATAGATAGATACGACTGATACAATAGATAGATTGATAGATAGACAAATAGATAGACAAATAGATAGATTGACAGACAGATAGATAGACATAGATAGATAGATAGATAGATAGATAGATAGATAGACACATAGATAGACACATAGATAGATAGATACAATAGATAGATAGATAGATAGATAGATAGAGGCGATACATTGGTACATTACATGGATATGATAGATCAATACCGGCTAGATGATATATAGATAGAGACAATAGATAGATTAGATAGATAGGTGCAACTGATACAATAGATCAATGCAACTGAGGACAGATGGATGGATAGATAGATAGACAGACAGACAGACAGACAGACAGACAGACAGATAGATAGTTTTATGCATGTTTAGTATCAGATGTCCATTTCATTCATCCTTGTCTTGTCTTGTGTCTGTGTGATCACTGCTTCTCTTGTCGATGCTGGAAAAACCTAAAATTAAAAAGTCTAACCCTGGCCTCATGATCACACTGTCTACTTTTGACTTTAGTGATCTGGAGGAGAAACACACTGCCAGCCTCCCGTCCCTGTGTGAGGAGAGCAAGCTGTGCAGCCAGGACAACCTTGACTTCAACGGCGGCAGCGCCATAACAACAGAGATCAACATCGACGAGTCCCTAGCCAGCCAGATCAGTCGGCCCAGCGAGGGTGGTCTAGATACCCTCAACGGGCTGCCTGACAAGTCGCCACTCAATCCCAACTCCATCTCCCCGGCCGCCAACGGCACTCCCAACTCGGTTACCTTTCTGGATTAACCCCCCACCCCGCGCGCCACTTGTGGGGACCACCAGACCAAACACGTCAACACATATGTGCCCATACACTCCTGTTCCTTACTGACTGGCTGATCTGAACTCTGACTATTGAAACACAATCAATATATTGACTCTTCAGATGCCCCTCGCCGTCATCTGATCGACTGGGACTATTTTGACCAAAGGAGTGTCCAGAGCAGTGGACGACATGATACCAGTGTGACTGACCTGCCGATGTCCCTACGTTAGTTTACAAAGACAAAAAAACGACCGAGACTCATTTCCCTCCTTTTTTCTTCTCTTCCCTCCCTCTCAGCAGCTCTCTCTCTGTAGAAAGACGAGGACAGAATGTCTGTGTACAGATAGAAATAACACGGGGACTGTTGGTCTGACGCTGCAGATAGAAGTGTGATGCTAGAGAGATAACTCAGTGACAGAGGATGATGATGATGTGTGAAGAAGAATGTTTTTTTTTTTTTTTCTTTTTTGTTGAACATGTGTCCAAAGCCATTTGATGCCTAACATTTAACTGGACCCCTCTTTACCTCTATCCCAATTTAATGTGTTTAGAAACAAGACTCATCCTTATTTTTTTGTAATCATCATCATCAGGTGTTTTTTTTATATTTAATGACCATGATGTCATTTTTTTTTTCTATTACATTTCTTTTTTAGACATAATTCAACAAATTAAGATGTTTTCATTGAAACTATGTGAAGTGAAGCCAAGTTTCTTACTATAAATAACGCTGCGGTTGCATTACGGGAATCTTGCTGTGAAGATGCTGAGTGGCATCTGGTGTGTATATAGCTGCATCTACATCATCTATATCTACTTAGCCATGATACAGTATTATAGACATGTACATGCTTCTTCTGAGTTCCTGTGGCTGCACATAGAGCACCAGATTGATGTCATTACTCTCTCGCATCCCCACCCGCCCGAAGTGTAATGCCATGATTGGAAATGATATTGTAATATTTTCTTTTTTTTTTCTTTCCGTGTCAAGACCTCTTGTATGTGTAGCTTTCTGTATCTGTCTTTGTCTCTTTCTACACTGTATTAAAACATTGCTGTCTCTAATTTACTCCTCTTTCAAACCGATTCATCTTCCACTTCAAAACCCCGCCCTCCACGACAGATTTTATTCAAGTCTCAGATCATTATCAAGTTTTATTTTCAGATTTTTAACAAAGCCAGTTGATCTCACAGGCAGATGTGATAATTAACCAGTTGGGTGTTAAAGCAGATGTTAATTTCATCGGTCACAGTTTGTATTATTTTAAAGCTGCATAGTCATGTCTACAACTAAATAATTACCTAGCAGTGGCAGTGGGGCCTGGACCCGCCCACTTGTCAGTTAGGTCGGCCCCGTCCAATGAGAGGGCTGATCAAACTTGGCTATAAGCCCACCCATTTTATGGGTTCTGGCTACGCCCCTGCCTAGTGGTTAAGGCGGCAGACTGGGATCCACAAGGTTGCAGGGTTGAATCCAACAGCTGCCAGGTTGCCACTGAAGTGCTCTGACCATAACACCGCCCAGACCCACATTACTTTTTAAGGGCTCACCACCCACAGTAATGCTCACAGAATGATGCAGTGTGATTTGGGTGGCAGCCGTGGAGACTTCTGCCCCTGAGAACCAGTAATGGATAAGAGGTTGAGGATAAATGACTGAACAAGAACTGAAAAAAATGATAATAAATTAAGATGAAATATAAAATGAAACTGCTTTTAATTTGGCGGGAAACTTCAATGAGACATGACTCATCTTTACTGATTTACCACCTATGGGGGGCGCTCTTTTAATACCTCACCTTGGTAACTATTCCAGTGGTCTCACCACCTGCAGGATATGGAGAATGCAGAGAATCCTGAGACTCAGAAGGGCATAGGTCTCAAACTCGCAGCCCGTGGGCCATTTGCAGCCCATGGAAGGATATTTTACGGCCCCTTGATGTGAAAGTTGAATTTATAAAAATATTTTATAAATTTGTTCTCCACATTTTATGGTAACTCCTATAGTTCTCAAAACCCTGATCTACAGTCACCTTCTGGTTCAGCGTTGTATTACACAGAAGCGATAGAAAACTGATTTTTCTTTTAAATCCATTTTTTTCTTTTGTATTGAACACTGAAAGCTGACGCAGCCCTTTAGTAAAACGATAGTGTGGGTGGTGGCCCTCAACTTATTTGAGTTTGAGACCCTTGCAGTTAGAGGATGAAGATGAATGAGCGTGTTGCATATGCTGTCTGAGATCTTTTCAAAGATTTTAAATATCACCTTTAAAATATTTCTGAGGGTCCATTATCATCTAGCATTGACCATGAAGAGTGTCTATGGACTCTTTGTCAGAGGCATTTATTAAAGGCATATGTGCTGAGAGACATTTTGTCTATGCCACGAGGAGGGGGGGGGCGTTCTCATTGGTCCCTTCTCAAATTAAACCGTGACACCAGACAGATATTACCTGGGTGTCCCGGAGGCAAAAGAAATTAGTTTAAAGGAAAAGGAGGATGGTGAATACACCCCACTCAGACAATCTCAGTGCAGATATTGGTTTCAAACGTTTATTTTCATACCGGAGAAATGAAGGACACTGTTTTCATTAGAATTCAAACCGCATACACGTCAATGCAGGTCAACGTTCAGGGTAAATGATAGCTTTGAATGACGATTCAGTGTGTGTATAAACGCACTGCTGCTCACGTCTTTCTTTCTTTGTCAAGAGTAAATACCCGGATGTGAGTATTTCCTGTAAATATGGAAATACAGTTTTAATGCAATGAAAAGTGAGGGAGCAAAGTGTGAGACAGGATGTGTGATACTGGAGGTGTGATAAATCTTTTTCCTTGTCGTGGCGAGGTTAAAACCTAGCAGTTTATTGCAGCGGTACCAAACCACTGGGCCGGGGACCAGTACTGGTACGTGGGTAAATTGGTGCCAGGGCCGCAGAGAAATAATGTTTCTTATTGACCCCTGACTATTACTTCCACTTGATATATATCAACAAAAGAACTGACCAATAGAATGGCTAGGATTCCATCATCAATAATGCAACTATATTTGATTAGGAAATATTTTCTCAGTGAAGACAACAACAATAGTCATTGATACAAGATTCAAACTTTTTATACTGGTCTGGTAGGAGAAACTGTGCATGCACAATTAATTCTGGTAGGAGGATTTTATAGGTAGGAAAATATTTCAGAACACCAGAAATAATTATATTAAGGGGTATTTATCTGCCAAAACTTAACGACGTGTCCATGAAAATAGTACGAGACATTTGACCGATCCGTGGTTATTAACTTGAGGAACCATTATTACTGTAACCATTTCTTATAAATTTACTGCTGTAACTGGACATGTGCCTGCAAATAAAGAACATGGAACGACTCAGGCAAACATTATTCCAATTTTATTTCCACCAGTCTGATCCAGGAAAAATCAATGACCATGTGACACAATAAATTAGATCTGCAGTATTGATTCAGAACAATTCAAGCCACACTGAGTAGGAGGATGATAATCGATATATTTTATTAAGTGTTTGTCACGGGAGGACAAGCCTGGAATGGAGAGAAGGAGTTCAGCGAGAGCTGCTGTTGAACTGATTAAAATAATCCTTGGTGGGTTTGTTGGTGTACAGCTTCTGGTTCAGGAAGTCCTGACTGAGAGACACAAAAACACACACACAGTGACCTGCAGTCTTCAATAACAGGAAATTTATTCTAAATTATTCATGGCTGCACCCACGCCCATGTGAAATCTACGAGCTGCTGCTTAAATAGTGAGAGTACAGTATGTGATGTAGGTGTGAGCGGTACTCACTGTGCCTGCTGTTGCTCGGCAAGCTGCTTGTTGTACTGGTCCATCTGGATCCTCCTCTGTCTCCTCAGCTCGGCTGTTTTTGTCTCCTCGTCCTCCGCCGCTGTGGTCAGCTTCATGAGCTGGAAGTCCCACGCTGCGTTCTGGATTTTTTCTGCATCACGTTGTCTCTGAGGACACAAGGACACACTCTTATCCAGAGTTTAAATGTGATCACAGATGCTTGGTCTTTTGCAGGAAGGTCTGAATATATCGATCAGCTCTTATTAACACACAGTATTAGCATAATTATGCTGTATTGGTAGGATCGTTATTAACTTTTCCTCGGATAATGAAAATCCAATAATACAAGACCTTGTTGATGCTAAACTTGGCTGCAAACACACAGTTCAATACAGAAGAAAAAATGGTGAAAATTAAATAAAACATCAGTTTTCCGCTGTAATACAACACTTCAGACGATACTTTTGATACTCACATTCATCCAAAGTGGTGTCTACCACTGAGTGCATCCAACAAAAACATTTTTTAGCATTGACTTGCAGTAGAATCCTTCTATCAATCTTGTTGCCTCGCTAATATTTAATTTTCACGTCAAGGTGGGGGGCCACAAAATATCACTCTACGGGCCACAAATGGCCCACGGGCCACAAGTTTGAGGCCCTAGGTTTATATAGAGAAGCAGCTATGATTTCTCAAGGTGCAATTTTAAGAATTTACCCAAATAAAGCCATGGTTAGTCTTGGTAAAATCAAAGTCATAACAATTTCATGTGTGTATGTCATTAAATGAGTTACCTGTCTCTCCAGGCACTGTGCCTCTCTCTCCCTGCGGATGGCGCTCAGCTGCTCAGGTGTCATCCCCTTCCACCTGTCAGTCAGAACCCTGGGTATTATCCCTCCTCCCGATCCTGTCTCGGCTGCCCCCGCACGCTCCGTCATCATGTCTGATGTGAGCGTGTGCCGCATCTCTGCAAAATTCTCCCTCTCCTCTCTCCTGAGCTGCTCCCTGGTTTTCTCTACCTGTTCAGCAGCCTGTGGGCAACAGGTTCTGGTGTTACTTTTATCAAACATCCAGGGAGAGTTGACTGATCTGTCCCAGAGAGACTGAGATGCCAGTGGGTTTTATCACACGAAACCACTCATATTACTGATGGCATAGTGTCAAGAAGGAGCCAAATGGTGAGTATCCTCCTGAGAGAGGCAATCATTCAGCTTCACATACGTGCAGGTTTTCTTCTAAAAACCACTCAACTGTGAAAGAAACACGACATGAAGAGGTAGAAACCAAACCTCCCCAAGGAGGATTCAGTCGGGCAAATGAAGGGTGAGTTTAATGGATGCTTTTAAATACAGACAAGCATCATGCACTCAACCATCCATCTTGGAGTTCACCATTTACCATGATGAGCCTCTGCAGCAAATGTGTGCATGACTTAACATTTTCAATTAGTGCCTTGAATTTAACCTCCCCGCCTGGGAATACCAGGTCAGAGGATTGTTCTTATATGAACAATCGCTTCAACAGGTCACTGTGACAAGTCAGCGGACGTTATGTGAATATGTATGTGTTTTACCAGAGCTCGATTATAGTTTTCAAGAGCGAGGCGGGTGGCTTTTCTGCACTCCTCCACCAGCGCTGCTTGCTGAACATTCCTCAGATCTTCATGCACCATTTCCCTGGTCCTTAGGAGTTCTGTAGGGTAAAAATGTTCAATAATTACAGGGATTTTTCACAAGGTTTTGTTCAAAGTACCTTTAGATACAGTATAACATGGTCCGGTCTTTAAAACCACCTCTCCATTCTCTTTGTTACCAAACATTGATGAGGTGTTATGTCTGTTACGTCTCATTCATCCACGTGATGAGATCCAAAAAGGGCAGCAACTGGACTTTTTCTTGGAGTTGAAAGACATTTCATTCCTCAACTAAGGAACTTATAGGAACTCTAGTAGTTCCATCCTCTAGACCAGTGGTTCTCAGCTGGTCTCACTCTGGTACCCACATTTTCCTGTGGTCATTAAGTCGCGACCCACTCTCATAGAATTCAAACCAAGCAAATTAATTTTCTAAAAACTAAAACCAAAAAACCCTTGAAAAATCACTTCTTTTAACATACTCATTTTATTCAATGGAGTGTGCTTTTCAAAATAAGACATTTTCTAAAATAAAACACATGCTCAACAGCTGATTCCCATTATTTGATTTTTGACCATCTGCTTGCGACCCATTCAGAAGGGGTCCGTGACCCACCAGTTGAGAACCACTGCTGTAGACACACTTTTGTCCAGTGGTGAAGGGAGTGGTCTAGAGGAGTAGAACTACTAGAGTTCCCTCCAACAACAACCAGAAACTGATGAAGTGCCTCAGTTGAGGAATGAAATGTCTTTCAACTCCAAGAAGAAGTCCAATTGCTTACAAATAAACCCTTTTTGCAAAAATACTTAATGTATTTTATGAAATATTTGCTGACAAAAGCAAGTGAGTGAGTGACACTAGTCCCAAGTGAACTAGTGTCACTCACATGACATGTTATGCCTGACCCAATCTGCATTTCAAAATGTTTTCAAGCTGATTGCAGCCTTCACTTCCAAAAAGAATACTACAAATAAAATATGCCGATGATGATCAGAGTACAAATTTTTGTTCAGGTTTTTTTTTTTTTACTGTAATTCTTCCTGATGACAGAGGAACGGCTGCAGAAAGATAATGGGTAATCGTGAGGGCAACATAAACTCTTAGCCATTCCTGTCTCTTATACACATCTCCTGTGTGGCCTGCAGAGGCTTTGTGGGTTTAGGAAGCAAATTGAGCAAACCAACAAAGTGAGTGGCATGGTGCAGGGAGGAGCTGCTGTGGTTTAGTAGACAACAGACTCTGCTTTCACTTTTCCAAGACTGGAGCAGACAACAGATGTGTATAAGAGACAGATTCAGAAGGGGTCCGTGACCCGGCAGTTGAGAACCACTGCTGTAGACACACTTTTGTCCAGTGGTGAAGAGAGTGTTCTGGAGTAGAAATACTAATCAGCAAAGTGTGTTTTTCAAAATAAGAGATTTTCTAAATAAATAAAACATATGATCAACACTCAACACACTTTTGTCCAGTGGTGGAGGGAGTGGTCTAGAGGAGTAGAACTACTAGAGTTCCCTCAGAAACTGATGAAGTTCCTCAGTTGAGGAATGAAACGTCTGAAAACGAAACCCTTTTAGTTATGTCTAGTTATGACAACTTCTGAATATTTCTGAATGTTTCACGTTGACATTCCTGTCCTATCCTGAAGCTCAGACTGAATTTCAGCAGTTTGTCTTCACCATAGTCACACGCCTACAAGCATTTATGTCTACCTTTTGATTGGTTGGTTGAATACATCTGTCTGTATTGAAGGGAGCAGGTGGCCAGTGAGTGTACATAACAGCTTTTTGTGATTCATTCATAAATAACACCTGGCAATGAAGCCATTGCGTAGGATTTGCTGAAAGCATGTGTGTGATTTACGGCAGCTGTGGTGTGTTCAATTGTCAACGCAACAATTATCATAGTGTAATTGTGTTTGTGTGAATGTTCCTGACTTTTTGCTTGTCTCTCTCTCTCTCTTTTTCTTCACCTTTGTGTTGGTTTCCCATGCGTCTTCTTGCATTTTCTTCCTGCTGTGCTTGCAGATCACTCTGTGTTCTTTTTATTTGTTCTCTCCTTTTCTGTCCCCCTTTGTCCCCTTCTCCCTGTTGAAAACATTGTGTTTTGATGTAAATCTGCTACTGTCTTTGGACAACGTCGTACAGATGTCATCCCAGCAGAGCGTACCTGAAAGACCTGCATACTTGCAGGGCCCAGCGCGCTCTCAGGAACGGTGATCGCGGACGCCCCCTTCAGGCCGCACTTGAGATCAGCATCCCTGGAGTCTTCAACACGCTGCTGTGTGGCCCAGTACTGGACCAAGTCCCTGTTCAAGTCTTCTTGTTTCTGTTTCTCATCGGTCTGTTGCTGAAGCAGCAAGTTGTCATGATACTCACTGAGTTTATCTGTAAGACAATGGATGGATGGATGGGCAGATGGACGGAAGACGGACAGATAGATAGATAGATAGATAGATAGATAGATAGATAGATAGATAGATAGATAGATAGATAGATAGATAGATAGATACTATTTATCTATCTGGCCTTGAACCAAGTTTACCAAAATACTGGTCACGCCGTTGCTCCATGTCTTTCTGGTGTTTCCTCTCCTGGACTTGTTGATTGAGAGCATCAACATCGACCCCCATCACACGGAGAGGAGTGTTGAAGATTCTAGCCTTACGAGCAGTCTCTGCCGTCCTCCTCCTTTCCACAGCCTTGTCAATGGACTGGTTTAAAGGCACGTCAACTTTGTACATGTCTGCAGTTTATGGTGAGTCTAAAGAAGACAGACAACATTGGACAGGACTTGATGAAACGAAAGAACAGGAGACAAAGAACAGAAACTGTCAAAAAAAAAAACCTTTGCATTTGAGTTTTGTTTTACATGTTTTTTGTTTTTTTTTTAATAAAATTAAAAAAGTTGATGGTGGAAAAGAAAAAAACCTAATTGCAGTACAAATTGTGTGAGTATTACATTAACACATAGTACATGACACTCAATACACACAGAAAAGTATTGCATAAACACATCCACAAAATACCAGAATAAGGCTATCCAATAATAATATACTTTGCTAAAAATGGCCAATGTAACAAAACAAACGTTTGTTCTCTTGTCGAGTTGTTACTCAACATAAAGTCTCTAAAAATCAAAAAAAGAAATGAACAGAAAAACAGCAATACATACACACCAGATGAAAAAGTATTGTTTATAACATTTTTTTTTAAAAATACTCACCTATTAAATTTGTGTATAGAAGTTTTATTTATGTTTTCTTATTGTAAAAACCACTTCGAAGCTGCTTCGTGAGTAGTCGCGTTTATATATTTGGTAACCATAGCGATATATCAACACACGGTCCAACATATAAAAAAAATAACAATAAAATAAACATTTCGAGCTCACAGTGAGTATAATATCTCAGGTATAGTTGAAATTAAGTTTGTTCCTTTTCCTTTTTCTCGTCTTTAACACAAGTTTAACAAAATAAGTCAAGGAGATGCCAGCTACTTCTCGCGAGAAATCGCGAGAAAATGCGTCTCGCGCGCTCAGGGTTTTCCTGTTCGATTGTAAAATGGCGCTTTGTTGTTACGACTATTCTGCAGCTATTTAATTGAGAATATAAAATCCTAATGCATTTTTTACACCATGCATGCAGTTGATAATGTAACCAGAGTTTGTTGCAGTCGCAGTTAGGTCAGGGATGTTATTATTTGCGTTTAAGGTTAATGGTTAAGACGTTCCGTTCTCGATAAACACTGCTCGTTAGCATTAGCAGCATCGTACTCGCTAACATTCACTGTGAATTTTTCATTATTTTAAACTCGCGGCGCCAACAGAGCGAACATGGGTTATTTAAAACTGATAGAAATCGAAAACTTTAAGTCGTACAAAGGAAGACAGGTGATTGGACCTTTCCACAAGTTTACTGCGATCATCGGCCCCAATGGATCTGGTATGTTATGATAATGGCTACTGTAAACCCTCGAACATTCACTAGCATCACATTAACAGTATATGTGTTTAATCAAATTTTTGGAATTAGTGATATTGCTTAATTTTATGGTATTTTTATTGTAGATATTGAGTTTGAAGTTTGTGCTTTAACAGTGTTACGTGCATGTTTATGGTCTAAGTTTGTTCACAAACTATTGACAGTTTAATTTTCAATGAATCAGATTTTCTTTAACACTTTCTCATTTAAGATTTAGATTTTTAGATTTCTTATAAACACTCATCACAAGATACTTTTTTATTGATGTATGAATTAAACAAATATCATAAAGCACGTAATAAGTGCGTTATTTGCTTTACATCATGCACTAAAAATATTTTTTTTTCTCTCATTTGTAAAGTTATTTATGTTACTTGCTTTCCAGTTTATTAAATAAACAGAAGCCTCTGAGAAATTAAAGTAGCAAATTTAGTTTTGGGCACATATTGACATGAAGGGAAAACAGTGGAACATAAACACTTATTTGAGACAGATTTCAGAAGTAAAAGAAGTTAGGCATTAAATTTAGTACCTATTCAAATGTGACTGGAACTGGTAGCTAATTTAATACTAAATTATTAGTTGTCTCTTCACCTTATGCAATATGAACAAATCTGCCTGTTGATGTTTTTTAAGATATAGAACTTTATTAATCCTCTGGGAAATTATGAGATTTTTTTCACCCATTGAAATGAGCCAATAAAAGATACCAGAAACAAGCAAAAAAAACTTGTTAAAAGGTTGTTTTTGAAGAGCGGCTGAAAGGCTGCTGACCTAGCACCATCTCAGAGACTCTATAACAACAAACCCTCTCCACTATCTGTAGGAAAGTCCAACCTTATGGATGCCATCAGCTTTGTGCTGGCAGAGAGAACCAGTAACCTGCGTGTGAAGACTCTGAAGGACCTGATTCATGGAGCTCCTGTGGGGAAACCAGCTGCCAACAGGGCCTTTGTCAGCATGGTTTACCAGGAGGATACCGGGGAGGAGCGTTCCTTTACAAGAGTCATCATTGGTACGAAACCGCAAAGATATTTTTAATTAATGTTGTAGCTTTGTGTGTTGATTGATAATGTCTAACATGTGACCGTCAACAGGTGCCTCCTCTGAATACCGCATCAACAACAAGGTGGTAGGTCTTCCTGAATACAGTGAAGAGCTGGAAAAACTTGGCATCCTGATCAAGGCCAGGAACTTCCTGGTCTTTCAGGTGAGAATAAAATTCGAGGAACAACAAATCACATTTGACAGTGTATCTGTACGCTTCAGTAGGTTTGAAAATATTATTTGAAAAACTCTTTTACTTTAATAAAGGTTGACAGTTATAATTCCCCTTAAATTGTTATAAATAATGTATATTGAAAAATCTTTACGTTTGTCTCCTCCAGGGGGCTGTGGAGTCTATAGCCATGAAGAATCCTAAGGAGCGTACAGCTCTGTTTGAGGAGATCTCCCGCTCTGGAGAGCTGGCCCAGGAATACGACCGCAGAAAGAAGGAGATGGTGAAAGCAGAAGAAGACACACAGTTTAACTATCACCGAAAGAAGAACATTGCTGCTGAGCGCAAAGAAGCAAAGCAGGAGAAAGAGGAGGTTTGTTTTTGTGTTGAAGTTGATAGATGAGTTTTGATTCATGCATACTTTTGTCTCTGACAAATTTTGTTAGATGGAAAATTAAATTTTTTCCTTTATGTCAGAGTTCATTGATTTCCACTTCTTTTCTTCCAAGGATACATTTTGTTCTTAACTTTTTAAGTTAATCTGAATAACCCAGTAATGTTCTGTCTCCTACTGTTTTCAATGACAGGCTGAGCGCTATCAGCGTCTGAAGGACGATGTCGCCAGGGCCAGTGTTCAGTTGCAGCTCTTCAAGCTGTATCACAATGAGACAGAGCTCGAGAAGCTGAACAAAGAACTGTCTCAGCGGAACAAGGAGATTGAGAAGGATCGAAAAAAGATGGACCATGTGGAGGAGGAGCTGAAGGACAAGAAGAAGGAGCTGGGCAGGATGATGAGGGAGCAGCAGACCATTGAGAAGGAAATCAAGTAGGTGACCTCCAGGCCTTTGAGCAGATTCTGTGCTGTTTTTTCGTCTTAAAGTTGCATCATCTTCTTTTGCTACGTTTTGTCATACAGAGAAAAGGATTCAGAGTTGAACCAAAAAAGGCCACAGTACATCAAGGCCAAGGAGAACACCTCGCACAAAATCAAGAAGCTAGAAGCCGCACGCAAGTCGCTGCAGAACGCCCAGAAGATGTACAAGAAACGCAAGGCCGACATGGACGAGCTGGACAAAGAAATGAAGGCGGTGGAGCTGGCTAAGCAGGAGTTTGAGGAGAGAATGGAAGAGGAGGCGCAGAGTCAAGGTCAGGACTTGACTCTGGAGGAAAACCAGGTTTGTAACTGAAGTTCATGAACAAATGTTCTTCCTAACGTTCTAAGTTTTTTAACTATGATGTCATGGTATAGACTTGCCTTCAACCTGCTACTGATTTGGATGTTGTTTACAGTGACCTCCATGTCCTCCCTCACTGCATCCATCAATTTCCTCTTTGTCTCCTACCTGGTAGCTCCATGTCTAGGATCATTCTTCTACCACTACAACCACTATCCCTCCTCTGAACATGTGCAAACCATCTCAATCTGTCTTCTCTAGCTTTTTCTCCAAACCTTCCTGTCTTTGTTGTCCCTCTAATCACCTCATTCCTGATCCTGTCCATCCTTGTCTCTCCTCAAGAGAATCTCAGCATCTTTAACTCCTCCACCTCCAGCTATGTCTTCTACCTATTCATAGTGTCTCTAATCCATCCATCATGGCTGGTCTCACCACTGTCCTGTAAACCTTTCCCTTCACCTTAGTTGACTCTCTTCTATCACTTCTGACCCTTCCTGACGCAACCCTCACCATTTATCCGGCACTAAAAAACACTTTGTCGTGCACCCTAGTGGCTGGTTTTAATTTTGTCTTTTGATGTGGAGCAAAATAAAAATCTAAAGTTTCTTTTCTCCAGGTCAAACAGTACCACCGTCTGAAAGAAGAGGCCAGCAAACGTGCTGCCACCCTGGCGCAGGAGCTGGAGAAGTTCAACCGTGACCAGAAAGCCGACCAGGATCGCCTAGACCTGGAAGAGAGGAAAAAAGTGGAAACGGAGGTAAAGCGGTGGTTACATTTTTACCTCCGAGAACATCATTTTTATTGATTCCTTTTTATGTATTTCATCGTGTTTCATCTTGTTTTCCTCCAGGCTAAAATTAAACAGAAGATCAGGGAAATTGAGGAAAACCAGAAGCGTATTGAGAAGTTAGAGGATTATATTACCACCAGCAGGTATGCTCTTTTATTGATTTGTTTTATTTATTTATTTTTTTTAACTCCTATGTGCCATACTTGGTAATTCACGCACGTCTGTGCCGTTAACCCTCAGGCAATCACTGGACGAGCAGAAGCGAATGGAGGAGGAGCTGACAGAAGAGGTGGAGTTGGCCAAGAGGAGGATTGATGAGATCAACATGGAGCTTAATCAGGTAAAAGGTTCATACGTGTAAGAAGAATGGAAGAAATCCAAAAATAGTTACATCCAGGGCGTCTGGACAGAGTAGGTTTCTTGAAGATGTTTCACCTCTGATCCAAGAAGAAATTAGTAAAGAACCATGTTGACATGTTCACGCATGAGTTAAGGCAGAAATATTAGTAATGTATTATATTAAAGACATTCAATTGCAGAAGACAATTATTAAACTGGATGCAGTAAAGATACATATTTACATTACTTTAACACACAGGTGTCAAACTAAGGCCCGGGGCGCCAAATCCGGCCCGCAGTGTAATTCAATATGGCCTGCAGGATTAAATCAAATATGGACTAGAATTGGCCCACCAAGACAATAGACCTTTTATACTGGCTGGATTTGTAGTATTAGTGATACATGGTCTTTTTTTATAGCACAGATATTTATTTATCGTAGGTCTGTAAAAAACATTAAAATATTAAAAGTATCGGGAAAGTGCAAATACCAATGATGTGTGTTTTATTTCTGATTAAATTTCTCGTATGTTGATAATATTTAGTGGCTGTTTCAGATTCAATGTTCTTAAAAATCAACATTTTATCAGGGGTGACATTGAAGAGGGGCAAGCCAGGCAGTTGATTGGGGCTCCGGCCACTAGGGGGCCTGGCCAAATTTTTTTGGTGTGGGCACTGATAGGGTGGGGGCCCTAAGACACCCTAGCACCACCCCTGCATTTAATATCTGGGGAAGGAGAAATATTTACCGAGTATTTACCAATAAATATATCAGTTTGGCCCAAGACTTCATGATAGTTTTTAACTGTGGCCCACAGTGAAACTGAGTTTGACAAACCTGCTCTAACACGTTTCAAAAAATTTAATGTTCAGTCCATGAAGGGCTGAACTGATGATTTTCAATGATATATGACATATTAGGTACTTTTACTGACAAAACCTTTACGTTGTCCAGGTCATGGAGCAGCTGGGGGACGCCAGGATTGACCGACAGGAGAACAGTCGTCAGCAGCGCAAGGCAGAGATTATGGAGAGTATCAAACGACTCTACCCTGGCTCTGTGGTAAGACCACGTCCTGGTTTAAGGTCATATTTTCTAGAAACCAAAAAGGGCATTGTAAATCAAGCACTCCGTATATCTAATAATATCTGTTCTCAGTATGGACGTCTCATCGACCTGTGTCAGCCGACTCAGAAGAAATATCAGATCGCTGTGACCAAGGTGTTGGGGAAGAACATGGACGCCATCATTGTCGACTCCGAGAAGACAGGAAGAGACTGCATCCAGTACATCAAAGAGCAGAGAGGAGAACCAGAGACCTTCCTGCCTCTGGATTATCTTGAGGTAAAGTCTATGAAATGTAATCAAATGCTGTAGCAGAGCATTCTTCAAAATAAAAGTCTGAAAATTGTGCAGAGAACGTGGACATAATGTTTTAATATTGTCTTGTGATTAAGGTGAAACCGACTGATGAGAAGCTGCGAGAGCTGCGTGGAGCCAAACTGGTGATTGATGTGATTCGATATGAACCACCTCACATCAAGAAAGCCCTGCAGTACGCATGTGGCAACGCTCTGGTGTGCGAGAACGTCGAAGACGCTCGAAGGATCGCTTTTGGAGGACCATATCGACACAAGGTACTTGACTTGGACTTCAAGCCCTCTCAGCTGCCAGCGTTTCTGCAGATATTCTTCTTCTCTAATGTCCTTTGCATCTAAAACTTGTTTTTTGGTTTTTCACCTCACCTTATTTTCATATTCTCCACCCTCAGACAGTAGCCCTGGATGGCACTCTGTTCCAAAAGTCTGGAGTCATCTCTGGAGGAGCCAGTGACCTGAAGGCCAAAGCCAGACGTTGGGATGAGAAAGCAGTGGATAAACTGAAGGAGAAGAAGGAAAAACTCACTGAAGAGCTCAAGGTGCTCACTGGGAATCATCACACCTGTTTATGTGTTCAATAGATGTTGATTAAATTAACAACGTCATAGTTGCAGCTCTTAAAACACTGTTTTCATACAATATCCGTTGACGTAGGAACAAATGAAAGCCAAGAGGAAGGAGGCGGAGCTGCGTCAGGTCCAGTCGCAGGCCCACGGTTTACAGATGAGACTGAAATATTCCCAGAGTGACTTGGAGCAGACGAAAACTCGCCACCTCTCCCTCAACATGCAGGTATGATCTCACGCACGCAGTGATTTTCTCTTGCAGTCTTTCATGGCCGGAGAGACTGTTGTCTTCAAGCTTGTTCTACTCGTGTCCTGCAGGAGAAGTCAAAGCTGGAGAGTGAACTAGCAAACTTTGGTCCCCGCATCAACGACATCAAGAGGATCATTCAGTCCCGCGAGAGAGAGATCACCGATCTACGAGATCGCATGAACCTGGTGAGACTCACTGCAGGTGGAGCTCATAGACAGGGTGTGGTTTTGTCAGTTATACAATGCAAATGTCTTTTGTTTCTCCTCAAGGTGGAGGATGAAGTGTTTGTGGATTTCTGCGAGGAGATCGGAGTGAGGAACATCAGAGAGTTTGAGGAGGAGAAGGTGAAGAGACAGAATGAAATTGCGAAGAAACGGTGAGTCTGCCAACGGTGCCAAGGACACAGCAGGACAGAGACAAAGTACTTTTGTTAAATCTTAAAAAAAATTATACAACTTTAGCTTTTTAAAATGTTAATCCTTAACAACAGGCTTTTACTTTGTTCGTGCTGTAGTGCAGTGTTTTTTCAACCATTTTTGAGCTTTGGTTCTTTTATATTGTCTCACTTTTATTTGAATAAAATGAAAATAATTTTAATAACCGTCCACTGGAACATATTGGAAGTGCATTTAACTTTGTCGGAAATTGTTGCCGTACAAAGATTTAATTGGCAAAAACTTTTTTTTGCACCCTTAATGATCCTTTGCAAAATTGGAGGGTGATTTTCCTAGTAACTGAAGAAAATATATTTTGCCACGAAAAATATTTCAATCATTGCAAAACTAAAACTGAGTAGTAATTCAGTCAGTTCACTAATCACGAAGATACAGGTTCAAATCCATTTGTTACATCATCAGTTTTCTTTTTTTTGCCTCTGTGTTGCATTGTATCTAATCTTCAGTCCATTATTTTATCCCAAGACTTGAGTTTGAGACCCAGAAAACCCGATTGGGTATCCAGTTGGATTATGAGAAGAACCAGCTGAAGGAGGACCAGGAGAAGGTCATGATGTGGGAACAGACGGTCAAAAAGGACGAGGCTGAAATTGAGCGGCTTAAAAAGGTAAAAATATTATTGTTAATATGAAAAATAATATTCTTCAAAATATCTAAAACGAATCCCACTGTGTCCTGTCGTCCTGCAGGAGGAGCACAGACACATGAAGATCATTGATGAGACCATGGCTCAGCTGCAGGACCTGAAGAACCAACATCTCACCAAGAAGTCCGAAGTCAACGACAAAAACCACGAGATGGAGGAGATCCGCAAGAAACTGGGCGGCGCCAACAAGTCAGTGGCGGCAGACGTGCAGAACGACGAAACAGATAAACCAGTTTGAGGCCGTTCTAAAAAATGTCTTCAATGCTGTTTATTCCAGGGAGTTGACCCAGCTGCAGAAGGAGGTGACGGCCATCGAGACCAAACTGGAACAGAAACGCAGCGACCGCCACAACCTGCTGCAGGCCTGCAAAATGCAGGATATCAAGTTACCTCTCCGCTCCGGAACCATGGACGATATCAGTCAGGGGGAGGTGGGAACAGATGGAACTCCTGCAGGAGTCCGTCCTCCTCAAAGTTTGATGTCAGTGGAATTTAAGCGGAGTAATCACATCTGTGTTTTGTCCTTTCATTGTGTCTCAGGGAGGTTCACAGACGGACGACTCCAGCAGCCAGAGGACGTCCAGTACTGTTTTGGCGAAAGAAGCTCTCATAGAAATTGACTACAGTAACTTGTCTGAAGACTTGAAGGTAGATATTTATGGAATCCAATCACTTGAATCATATTTAATAACAGTGAATTCCGTAAGTCAGGGGAGTCAAACTCAATTCCTCACTGGGCCAGGATTGAAAACTGGCCTGAAGTCACGGCTGAACTCAGTATATATTGAGAAATGAACTATAAATGTGCATCTTTTCCCTTCTCTTCGGGTATTTGATATTGTTTTTTATTTTTCATGTAGAAACATTGAATCAGGAACAGTCAAAGCTTCATAGTATCAACACATGAGAAATTATTAATAATTCTCACATCAGTGGTATTTATTTCTTATAATGTAAATATTTTTCTACAGACCAAATTGAATGTGCGATAACAAAAAGAACGCATTAGTAATATAACAAATTCTGAGAGTATATGAGGTCTAGATACTGGTGGGCCAACTCTAGTACACATTTGATTTTATCTCGTGGGCCAAATATAATTACAATGTGGGCCAGATTTGGCCCCCAAGCCTGAGTTTGACACCTGTGTCTTAAATCAGTGGTCCCCAACCACTGGGCCGGGGGCCGGTACCGGTCCGTGGGTGAGTTGGTGTCAGGCCGCAGAGAAATAATGTTTCCTTTTGTCCCCATCTGTCTATTACTTCCACTTGATCCATACCCATATCAACAAAAGAACTGACCAATAGAATGG
>JAFBJS010009189.1:1811-33777 GCA_016785265.1 Paraplagusia blochii | reverse complement strand
TGGACATGTTCAGAGGAGGGACAGTGGTTATATTGGGAGAAGAATGCTAGACATGGAGCTACCAGGTAAG
Organism: Paraplagusia blochii; assembly: GCA_016785265.1. Classification (NCBI taxonomy): domain Eukaryota; kingdom Metazoa; phylum Chordata; class Actinopteri; order Pleuronectiformes; family Cynoglossidae; genus Paraplagusia; species Paraplagusia blochii. The sequence goes on along the minus strand of JAFBJS010009189.1, from coordinate 33,707 downwards.
AGACTAAGAGGAAGGCCAAAGAGGAGATTTATGGATGCGGTGAGGGAGGACATGTAGGTGATTAGAGTTGGAGTGGAGGATGTGGACGACAGGGTGAGATGGAAGTTGTTGACTCGCTGTGGCAACCACTGAAAAACGGGATAAGCCGAAAGAAGAAGAAGACACTTATATGACTTCCGCATTCCAGCTCGGTTCTTGTCAACCACTTTATGTACTTTGATGACTTCTTAATCAGTTGTTGGCACGGACCTGCGAGTGATTACTACAACAGTTCTTTTACTGTAAAACTCTGTTGTGCTTACCTCATGAACACTTCAACAACCAGTCAGTCCTGATTATGATTCTCCTAATGACATACCTGCTTGACTTCTAGTTGTGGTTAGTGCTGTGACCCAATTAGTGCATTGTGTCTGCATCCAGCTATACTAGAATACTCATGTTGATGCCATTGCTCAAAACAAAGAAACTTGTGTTCTCTGTTTATTTAATCCATTTATAAGTCCACTGTTGTAAAAATATACAAACCCTTATGAAAATATTTTTTTCTCTTTTGATTAAGATGGTTTGGGCAGTGACCTTTGCTTTGGCCCAGAGGCAATTTCTCTGTCTTTGGTGTATAAATCCACGGTGGTTGACTTCCTGCCTCACCACCTGCAGGAAGGTGTGGTGCAGCGCAATTGGATTTGGGTGGCAGTCATGGAGACTACAGCCTCTGCAACCCGGTAACAGATAAGCGGGTGAAAATGGATGGGTTGGATCGATGGTTGGAGCATGCATGGGCATGTCCAGAGGAGGGACTGTGGACACATTGGAAGAAGAATGATCCTAGAGATCGCCAAATTGAGATTGATGTATGCAGTGAGGGAGGACATGCAGGAGGTTGGAGTCAGAGTAGAAGATAGAGAGAGCAAGAGGAGATGGAAGAAGTTGATTCAATGTGGCAACCCCTGAAAAAAAGGGAAAAGCAAAATGTTTTGATGAGGACAATTTCATTTGAACCTATGGAAACTAGAAGAAATCCTAGAAATCCTTTAACTCCTGATGATTGCTTGTTTTGAGTATGACAGTGATCAATTCATATCATCTATTCATTCATCTTCATCTGCTTATACAGCACGTTGCCAGTTTGCAGTAGTCTCCAAGCCTGCCACTGCACCATGCTGTTAGTGTGAGCCCCTTGGAAGTTCTGTGGGTCAGGTCAGTGCTATGTTCAGAGCAACTCAGTGGCAACCTGGCAACTGGCAACTGCTGCATCATAGAATTTCATACATTTTCAGTAAAGTGGTTTGTTTAGACGGATTCTTGTGCTGATTAGTCATAAATATACTATGATAATAATCTGTAGAGTTACAGTACTCAGTATAGTATTTTTTTTACTGATAAGAAACTCACACAGGGGGCTGAGAGGGGAATATAGCAGCTGAGGAGTATTTCAGGTCAGGCAGCTCCTCAGGCTGTTGCTCAAGAGCACTAACGGTAAGTCATATGTTGTTTTCCAACAACAAAACAACCCAAGGGCTTTTATCATCAAACACTGGCTAAGTTGGAGTTGGTCAGATGTTAATCATCTGTGAAACCATTAAGAAATTGCGTAGGTTTTTTCTTTTTTGCAACTAATGCGTCCAACCCATTTGTTTTTCTATATTTTCCTTTTTGGAACTCCTAAAAATTAGGTGCATATATTTTATTTGTGTTGTCCAAATTAAAAGAATTAAATGGCACTGTGCTTTAGAAACAGTGCCATATCAAAAGTCCTCTATTTTTTGTATTGGGATTGTACAAAAACGTAGGTGTCTCTCTGATTTAGCTCTCTCTATATATGTCACAAATATACTTAATATACATTTTAAATATATACATGTAAAGATCCATATACATCACAGGGGCCGCAATCTCCACAACCGCCACCCAAATCACACTGCTCCTTACTGTGCGACTAGTTATCTGGGTCAGGACGGTGCTATGGCTCGCCAGGATTATAACCTGAAGCCTTGCCAACACATGTCACATTATAGATATATATATTTCTAAATATATGAATGTAATCGTAATGCTGACGCAAATCTATTTTCCCCAGACGCTGACTCTGGCAGTAAAAGCCATTGACGATGCTAGCGGTGATACAAAGTGATTCTTCAGGTAATTGCTATTCCATTACTGCACCACTTTTATAATATCTGGGTGATGAATTTCCATGTACTATTATGTATTTGATGTATGTTTTTGTCACATATATTTGAGAAGAGTCATTTTTCCAAACCCACAGAAGAAGAAAAAAATTAGAATTAAAATTTAGTTCTGCAACATTAACATGCACCACAGTGTTTGGACAGTACAAAAAAAAACATCCTGACCAAATCAACCTAAAGATGAGGTGCGTTCAATGACACATGACAGACTGAGTGGATGAACGGTGTAATTTCCTCCTGTTTTAAGGGCTATTTTTTTCTGTATGTTCCAATGTCATAGATGTGCAACAATTTGTACTTTGCGGAGATTGTGCAATTATACTGACAGACTTATGGGAAGTGCGGTTATATCTGCCAGTAAGCCCTTCCAAAGGTTGCGCTCTGCACCTTTTACCAAATGAAAAGCAATATTTAAGCTTTCAAAGGAGAACGACATTTTTTATGTATTTATTGTCCCATACGAGGAGCTGCTTTTAAACTTTTTCACCTTGTCGAGAAAAGGGAAGCCGCCAGTACCAGGAAACAGCAAAGATCGCGCTGATTATTTATTGGCACTCTTCCAAGAAGAGAGGCGCGGGCACGCGTTTCGGAGGAGGGGGGCGAGTAGGTGCGCGTGCATGCGTCTGCTTACCGGAAGGAGCGGCTGAACGGAGAAGGCGGGGCCTTACGGCTTTACTCACTGGAAACAACCTCCAGTAACCTTCCTCCACTCACACACACACACACACACACACATTCACATTCACATTCACACACACTCTCACTCACACACAGAGGGACCGACCGTGGTAGTCCTCCCGCAAGAGAGACACCACCACCACCACATTCCTCCGCTCAGGACAGAACCCCACACTCACACACTATCTTTGGATATTTGTCTTTGCATTTTAATGCCTGAGTTAACCGTCCATCTAGCACTACTTTCGGGTAGTTTGCAGATTTTCTCTCTCGACGACGTGCGGTTGCGGTGCTGGGTTCCACATATCCGCAAGGTAAGTTCAAGAGAGACGAGGGGAAACTGTCACAGGGATTAAGTGCATTTTGTTGTGTGTTCTCCCAGTTGTAGATTGTGACGTTGTGGAATCGTTGTGTTTACCAACTATACCGTACACAGTTGGACAGACTTGGCTGCTCCAGTAACGGTCCCTCGAAGGTGCTATGGCGCCTCCGGTGGCTGCAGCCTCCCCCCATTTTCCCTCTGTCCCGGTTTCTGTCTCGGGTACAGAAGCACGTTTGCCCTGAATTAGCCGGGGACTAAGCCCGGACACGGAGCTGTGATTCACTGCAAGAAAAGACATGGATAAAGCGGTTTGAGATGGGGAAGAAACGCGCCGGTCTCTGTTCCCTGTGACCCCGTTTTCTGAAATCCCATGTTGCGGTGGGTCGGATCGAAGACAATCGGGATCCTGTTGCTGTCTGTCTGCACTGAGCTGCTGCTGCTGCTACTGCTGCAGCTCAGTGCAGACGGCGCTCTTTTCATTTCAGTCCATCCCGTAGAGAAACACTTAACTGTCACGATGTCGTGGTTTGTTTGGCTTTGCACGTCTACACCATACTTTACCTCAGGATGTGTTTGCGTTCTGCAATCGGGATTAAGCTACGATGACTGGGGGTGACCGGTGCAGTTTAACCACATTAATATATGGTCAGAAATCAGCAGCCGTCGCTGTAAATGTGCAAACTGCATATAATATTCAACCAAGGACAGACGTGTCTGAACCGCTGGTCGATCACTGATCCATGTCTGGGATAATGATGATGATACATTGGTTCTGTGCTGAAGCACAAAAATACATACAGATATATTATGAACATTGGTGTCACAAGACGTTCATTGTGCAGAACGTGACGGTCATTAATTTCTGCAGCAGCCCATAGATTCGACACTTTGTCTTCTCGTGTTTTCTTTCTTAACAATGACATCCATTTAGGTCTATGGCTACAAAAAAGCCCTTTGTCCTTGAATCAGCAGAACCTGAGTGAAAAAGTGCATCCTTAGTCAGACAGGTGGCAGAGTGAGACAGGTGCAGCAGAGAAGAAGATATTAGAATCCAAGCTCTATATGGATACCCTTTAAAATGTCACTTAAACAATCTCTTTTAACCACTGTATTTTTTTTAACCTTGTTAAAAGTTGGTAGGAATGATGTCATGCGTCTTGTAAGGTATATTGTCACCTGCTCAGAGTGGTAGCTCAACTAAAGCACATTAGACCAAGCACAGGAAGTTTTACAAAACTTGACGTTGCCGCACGTTCATCGTTATATTCGCCGTCATCACGTTTCTTTTTTGCATCGATTGACTGCTCGTCTTTATTTTAACGGCGACAAAAACAAAATGTGTTGAAGGCTAAAGTGAAAGGATGCTGTATGTGATTGACAGCAGGATCACCTCTCTAAACAATTGGCTTTGGCATTTATTGTGTAAAACGACACCATTTCCATAGGTGTTAATATGAGTTGCTAGGACGTTATGTGATAAGTGAGAAGAAATGTAATTTTCTGTAGTCTTTGTAGATCATAAATAATTACCAAAAGCCGATTTTTATCTGGTCTGTCTTTAGGTGTAGACATACAGCTTTGCTTATTTCACATCTGTGGTATCATATATATGATTCACCCTTTGACTGATGTAAGGTGTGTAACACTTTAAATTCCAGGACTGGGTGTATATTTTGATTATATATTGTAGTTATTCATTAGGTTTTCTATTATAACAACTTTAATATGTCATGGTTCATGTGTGTAATTCCATTATGTTCCCAAACTTAAACTGCATCTTCCATTTGACTATTAACTGTTGTCCAACTGCGATTGGATTGCATGCATTTTTTTTACACCTTAATATTAATGAACATTAAATCATATTTGATTCATTCTATGTACTAACATTTGATAAAGATAACCGTGAAACATCTTTCACAGGGGTAAAAAAAAAAAAAAAGCAACCAGGGCCTGTGAGTTCCATTTATCCAGAGTGGCTGAAATGATTCTGATTGCTTGAGTCTGGGTGTAACTCTAGCCATTGACTCCTTGTAGAAATCTGCCAATAGTGTTTAAGTTTGTCTGTGGTAGGGTTTTACCCTTGGGGACAAACCTTAGTCCTACATTTTCAACACAGAAAATTGTCGTATCATTGTCTTCCTACATTTTCCGTGATGAATGGATGAGGCGATCGCCTCAGCGCTTCCTTTGTATTGTGAAAGTGGTGTTTGATAACACTTTTGTTACGCATCATTTGCCATCACCGTGTTTCCCCTTGTGTACTGACATCTTTTTTTTAAAAAGATGGTAATTTTTGACATCTTACGTTACATGCATTTCCCGACATGAAGACCTCCGCTCCCCGCCAGTGTCTCTGTATTGTCTTCTGTCCGCTTCTTTTGTACTTCTATACATTTACATGTGTGTGAACCAAAAACGTCCAACAGATTCTTTAATTTCTGCATATATTAATGCAAAAAGTAGCAAAAAGCCTCAGACAGCATTTTTTAGGGATAATCAAAGTAAATCTTTACATATCTATAGTTGCCACTGTCTTTGTATAACCTAGAAATATCTAATAAATGTCCTCTTGATTCTTCCCTCAGCTGTCTTTAGGTGCTCTCTCCCAGCCCCTCTCTGGATGCATCAGACTCTTCTGCCCCGGGGCCCTGGACCCGGTGTGTGACCGAGCCAGCCTCACCCCGGTCACCCACTCTTTCCTCTCCCTCTGGTCCAAACTCCTTCCCAGTTGTCTGCCTCAGGAGCCCGGTTCCGGGCCCCCTGCCTCTCGATCATCGGGCAGAGGCGGGGGGCCATGGACGCAGCCCTCTCGCCATGAGCAGTGTGCCCCCCATGCAGGGCAGGGTTCAGGGGTCCAACATTACCCCACATCACTACAAGCCCTTCAGTTCACATGCACACTATCAACAGGTCAGTCTCCTCTGCTTTTCCAAACAGCATCCATGTTGGTTGTGATGTTGATGACAAAATATCATGTAACAGACTTCATTTTTTTTTCCCGGCCTCAGGTGATGCGTACGCTGCATAAGCTTCAGGAGAGTGGGTTTTACTGGGGGGCAGTCGGCGGTCGAGAAGCCAGCACGCTGCTGTGCTCCGAACCACCCGGAACTTTCCTGATCCGGGACTCCTCGGATCACCACCACTTCTTCACGCTGTCTGTTCAGACGCCTCGAGGAACCAAGAACCTGCGAATACACAGCGAGGAAAGCGGGTTCTTCTTACAGCCCGACCCCCAAAGCACCCAAGTGCCCCCGCATTTTGATTGTGTGCTTAAACTAATAGCACACTATATGGGGAAAGGGCTCGAAACTGCAAGAAACAAAGAAGGAGCATGTGGGGGGAATTCAGGACAGCCTGAAATAAAAGGGCGCAGCGTTTACCTGATACACACAGGGGGGGAGAGGATCCCTCTGGAGTTGCTGAGACCCCTGTTTACGTCTCTCTCGTCCCTGCAGCACATGTGCAGGAGGACCTTGAATAACCAAGGCCTGGGGTCAGAGCGAGCGCAGCAACTACCGCATACGCTTCGAGACTTTCTGGACAAGTACGATGCTCCTATATGACTGACTGGAACTGCACAGGTTTCTCTACACGGACCAGCAGCCTAGAAGACGGTGCAAGTCATGTCCCTGTGAGGACATGTACATCTGTCTGACAAGATTTAGCCTTAGACGTAAATGGTTAGTTTCTCAAAGCGGCCAGAATTAGTCGAGCCTAGACCTGATTCGTCACTGATGTAAACTAACCAGGGGTTCGGGATCACGAGGTCTGAATTGGCTAACCGGTGATTACCTCACAAAAACTGACCCCTTGTGCGAGTGGCGAAAGTATAAGGTCAGTGTGTTGTATGATTGCCTCAGACGCAGAGCAGAGCCTCGCAGAAGATTAACTGGATTGGTTAATATTGACAATTGACGTGAAGGCACGATCAATACGCCACCACTGGTTCCTGTGTGTTCACAGAAAAATGTCTCCGCTCCCCTTGTCCACCTGACATTTACAACCATTCAGATCACTGCACACAGAGAAAGGAGGCACAGAGTTGAAGGAGGACAGAGAAAAGTTCAAACAACAACCTCAAACCAGAGAACTAACAGCATTTGTTAGTCTGAGTGTGTGCCGGTGTGTGTTACTGTGTGTTGTGGTGGCGCGCACGCACACACACATTTCCATTGCTGCTTCCCGCAAATGTTGCCTCATTGAGGGGAGTTGAGCGGTCATGCATGCCAGCTCTACACGCACACACAGAGGTTTTGTAAGTTGAAGAACAAAAGATGAAACCAAAATTGGAAATCATCTTCTCTCCTTTCCTTCTTACGCTTTGTCTCCTCGCCATCCTCTGTGCGTTTTTGTTTTGTTTTTGTTTTTTTTTTTCCCTCAGCTTTGCTCTGCGCTTTTGACAGTGACAGAAAACAGACTTCTGTTGCTGAGACAAAAGCTTGTTACTGAGACAAAAGCCCTGGCTCGGGACCAAAAGAAACATCAGAACTTATTTTTATCCAGGCTGGCTGGAAATATGTCAACGACACTGTGAAGCTCCTCAGGGAGTGACAACAATGACAAGTCTGGAGGCTGGAGTAGGGCGAGGAGCAGGAGTCACAAAGAGAAGGAGGGGAAGAACATGGGTGTTAGGAGGATGAAATTGAAGAGGACAGAGAAAACGGCAGGGGAGCTGGGAAGAGGGAGGAGACATACTGGTGTACAGCTAAACAAAAACATTGACTAGATTGATGTCCCTAACCTGGAAAGGAGGACATGTTCAACAGGACACCATTCCTGTAAATATTAAACCAGTTTGCCAAGAAGTCCTATTTATCAAAAAAAGTTCCAAATAGTCTTAATTCTCTTGTTTCAATAGCTATTATAGTCTTTTTTACATTATTGTCCCCAGATTTTTTTTTTATCATCAGTGTGTAATACATTAGTGTGTCTGCTCTCTTCCCATAGAGTCCCCGATCCCTTGTGTTAGATAGGATGCTCTGCCTTTAAATTCCTGTCATTTAAAAGTGTCTCTCCCGTCCATCATTACCTCTGAAGCAGGAGTGGGTCGTTGGGTTTGTCAAGTGAACATGGGACTAACTGAAGAAGAAAAAAAAACATCTTTTGTAAAACAGATTATGAGACACCGATTTGATGGAATTTTTCTTTTCTTTTCTAATAGTTGACCAGTGCTTAAGTGCAAGTGGTAGTTTTTTCACTGTGGCCACTCGAGACAAACTGTGCTGCAGGAAAAACATGGCGAGGCAGGATTCTGCTCAGATCTGTGTCTTATTCTCTCCCATCTACTCCCAAATATGTACATGTGTCACAGAGGTGCAGCCACATGTGTATGTGAGTCATTTGTCTTTTATAAAGACTGTTGAGCAAAAAGGCTGGCCACTAGTCTGGCAGAATTCAAGCTGTACTTACCTGAAATGACAAAGCATTACAAAAAAAAAAATAAATGAAAAGGAACGTTGCACATATTTATATTTCTAAAATATTTCAATAATTTATATTAAAGAGCACTATTTTTACAAAAGACAATGCATTTGCCCTGTGTGTTGCTTTGATTCTTGGCCACCTTTTCTGTTTTTCTCTCTTACTCCACTGAGTCAATATTGACCGGACTAACTGGAACTTACCGTAACATATTGTGAGGTGGTCTGTATTCCAGACATGCCTGCCCTCAACATGAGCCTTTATTGTCGATTGGGTTTTCAAGTTAAACAAAGTCCTGTTTATTTGGTCAGCGGGTCATTTTACAGAGTCCGTCAGACGCTGAGCCACACATGGAGGCCACGCATTGAACGCAAGGAGGGATAAAATGACTGCAATCATTTCTTATTTTCACTGCCGTAGCATTATGGGTACATTCCGTAGGCTTCAGAAACAATATTGCTCGGGAGGGGGACGCTGTCTACGCACAGCCTGGTAACAAAGACATTCTCAGAAGTGCACAGTCAACACCGTCACGCACATACACATGTATACATATTGCGCGCACGCATGCACTCCTTGACACAGCGGCAACTGTGTGGAAAGCCCTCTTTGGGCTGGACTTAACTGGAAAGGAATGCACTGGGGCTTTATACATCCTGCCTGAGGGTTTGAGTGGGGATGGTGTCCTCTAGAGAGAGCAAGAGAGAGAGAGAGAGTGAGAGAGGTCAAATAGGTGGACGGGTCCATGTGGAGTGGATTTATGACACTGTGGTGCAGCCAGTGTACGCCATGTATGTGTAAGAGCTCTGGTCCAGCTCCGGTGCTTTTGGTAAAACAAGGCTGGAGGTGACTTTCATTATTCCTCTATTCTCTCTCACGCACACACATTCAGCATATACACACAAACAGCTCCCATTCCCTGCATACCTAGTGTTCTGTCTGAGGCTGGCTTCCAGGAAAGAGGCACTTTAATTGGGTTGCGTTTTACGGCTTGCCTCGTTTCGGTGTGCGCGCATGAGAAGGAGCGCTGGAGGTGTCTGTGTAACGGGGACCTCCATCCGAGGAAAGCATTAAAAAAATAAAAAAAAATCATTGAGTTAAGGATTTTTCCATAACAATACTGACTGTGCTATTCTACATTTACATTTATGCATTAAGTGGCTCTTTGGTCCAGAGTGTCATTGGTGTGAAAATCCAGGGTTCTCCTCCTGGGCAAGATCGAATCCCTGTTAGGGTGGTTGACTCCTTCTAGTGGGCTCACCACCTAAGGTGTTGTTACCAGGGTCCGGTGCAAATCAGTTTAATTTTCTGCTGCCTCCACGGCCCACTAACAAATAAGCAGAAGAAAATAGAGGGATGGATTTAGGTCTTTTCCAGATACTTCAATCCAAACATCTTCATAGGGTCTTCCAAAAATATTTAAATTTAGTGCATCTGGATATTGAAGAGTTTAAAACTGAAGCAGCCTTTTTGATTAGAAGTAAAACATCCTTAAGAATCATGTCCAGTTGCCCTTGATGCAACTGTGTAGATTTAAACTATTATCATTATCAACTACTACACCATAGAACAAGTATTGCAAACTATGCGACCGGTTTATTTTTGTAGTCCCTCCAAATTACTGTGTAGATTTTGGTTTGTGTTGTGCTTATACTTTTGTCATTTCTACGCAACGCCCATGCCCCCAAAGCATATTAGTCTTTATGCAGGATTTTTTTTTTAATCTCTGTTCACAGGTATACTCCATCTAACTGCGCCTAACTCGGCCATTTTTTCTAATATTCGGACCAATTGTGGCTCTGCAAGTCGAAATGTTTACCTTTGTGTGCAAACAACCACCAACTACCAGTGAGCGTTGTTTTATTACAGAGCATGCAAAAAGAAATTAAAACCAGATCCACATATCAGTGACACATTTTCATTAACATACGTATAGGCAAATATTCTGTTTTGTTCTGTTTTTAGGTCTGGGCAGCACACGTAAAGACACCTACTGCAGACAGTTGACAGAGCGTCTTTAGGAACAGTTAGACAGGCTGTGAGAAGATAACTGTTAATAACTGTTTTTACATCTCAGGCCCCAGGTAATTGCTATGCTTTTAAAAAACACGTACCCTGAGCTTCCTATTGTGCAATGACACTTACGGGAAAAATGTTTTCATGTGTTTGTGCGTATGTGTCAATGAGGGTGGGTTACAGTACACACATTTCGGGCAACTCCAGACCAGAAAAAAAATGACATGACGTGCTCTGGGAGACAAACCGGGTGGGTATGCTTTCCCAAAACCAAACCAGAATAATCCAGTTCCACACAGATGCACACATTGTCAAAATAAGCCACTTCAGTTCCCTGTGACTCACTCTAAGTTCCCCGTAGTGGCTTGGTGAGTGAGGCTGGAATATTTTGCTGTATCCTCGCTCCTCTCCTGAATCTCACACACACATAGAAAGTCTTTCCACCGTGATTCATTTTTCGGGTAATGACTCGCAGCGTCCAGCTCGACAGTTGTCAACACTGTCCCCGCCAAGCACAACAACATCCAGCTTTCAGACAACTGAGCTGGAACTGAAGAGCAGGGTGGAGGTATGGAGAGGGGGGATTCATTTCCCCGACAATCAAAACATTCACACCAAAGTCTGGGTAAGGGCCCTGATAGCTTTAGGGTTTAGCTTTAACGCAACGCTTTGAAAACAAAGACGGAGAAAAGGAGGGGTTTGAACGACAATGTTTTCGTAGTATAATTACAATAAAAAATCTCAGCCTTTCAGTGTTTCATATTTGAGTCGCTGCCAATGTCAACGGAGTGGAGCATAGAAGGTGGAAAGAATATTAAAAGGTTAGAATATAGCAGTCCTCAGTGGTCTTCCAGGAAGGGCCTCCGGTTTACTGATTATTCCTTCCAGGAAGGCTTTTTGTTGGCTGATCGGCAGTTAGAGGAGGAAAGACGTTTGGTTGGCCCATCAGTGTAAGTATTGTCACAGCCGCTTCTGATAAAGCCAGGCCAGCTTCCAGGAAACCAGAGATTTACCCTCCAGCATTCCATCATTCCTTCACCATCAAGGCGTGCACACGCAAACACACAGAGGGGGGCTTGAAGGGTGTAACAGGGACATGGATCAATAAAAACCATATGGAACACATACAGATGGTCCAATGCACTGCATAACGTGTGCACGTATACATGATGTGTGCACAGGCCCATAAGGACCAGTTCAGTCTCGACCAAGTTTCTGTGACACAAAGAACCCACAATATTATTGTGACTATTTATTTACTCCACACACCTCAATATTCAAAACTGACTGTGACTAATGTTATTTTTTTGCTTGAAATCTTCTGTGCAGTGGTTTTTACATATGACCTGGACAACCGGATGGATGGGCAGGCCTTTGCCAAAACTGGTTGGAGGATCAAGAAAAGGTAAAAGTAATTATCCTCACAATTACAAACAGGTTGTTCAACGGACTTCCCACACACGGCTCCAAAATTTTTGATTTCAGCATGCAGGGCCTGCAGGGATCTTTTACAAGAGTTTGCAGAACATTCCATGCTTTGCATGCTTGACCTCACACGCTATCAGTAGGTGGCGGAAGTGGGCCTTAAGATTACTTGTCATTAAATCAACAGACTTAATGATTTAATGTAAAGGGATGAAAACAAAACATTAAAAATGAGCTTGGAAGTTGGATGAATGGATTTGTTATGCTAAAAATAACATGTTATCATGAAACTGTACTTTACTTGTATGGCTAATACATAAAACAGGGGTCAATCACATTGTCCCTGCAGCTGGGGAATCATTAGTTGCCTGATTACTGACTGAACACTTACACTTACTGACTGTCACAAGAATGTTTTTTTTCCTGTAACTCATAGAAAAGATACAGGAAAATAGTAGTATTCCATCAACTCCTGGCCCAGAAGAATCTAACTGTTGTGCAGCACCACCTGCAGGGCAGCTGTAGAAGCTACATATTATTTTTTACCACGTACATACAAAGAAAATAGTTTAATCAGACTGTTGCCAAACTGTCATTTTGCTTCGGTTAAACTATGGCCAAGCAGAACGTCTGTCTGTGCTGCATCTGCTCCCCACGCACAGCGTGTAACAGCAGAGATGCTCAGGTGCCAAATGACTTACAGTAACAGCATGGACTCGGCTCAAACTCTCCAACACTCTCAGGTGTCACCGTGTCCTCTTCGTCTGTAAACAAGACTGCGTAATATGTGAATTTGACACTGTTGCGGGCAAACACGGGTTCAAGCACATGCATAAAGAGTTTTTGTCATGGCTAAATGACAACGCCCAAGATTTTGTGCCCACAGTGGGAAAAAAGCACTTTCTGTAAAATATGATCTTGTGGGCTACTTTGCAAATGGCGTGTTCTACCTAGATTGGAAAACTCTAGATATATTTACCCATATAAAATCTTACTCTTAACATTAACATATAACATATAACATACAGACACATACATATATGATTCTCATTTAAGCCCAATAATTAGCATCTTGAAATATTACAGTTTCAGTTTTAATTACTATTAGGGCTGGGTTAAAAAAATCGATAAATCGATTTTAACCACAAGCGAGTTAACACACTCGCATGTAAAACAAATGTAAAAACAACATGGCACTAAAATCTAAAACTAGAGTCTGCCTTGTAATTTTGGGTCAAGTCATGTTAAATAAAAAAACGTATGATGGATTAATATGACTGCCTTGAGTAAATTTGTGATGGAAATAAATGTAAAAATATACATTTTTCTTAGCAAATGGATTAAGTTTCTATTTTAGCTTTGATTCTTCTGAGAATAACATTGGTACTGAACTATAATTGATATGACAAAAATTGAATTGAAAACCGAAACGAATCGTGAATTGAATTGAATCGAATCGAACCCTTGTGAATCGAATCGATTTAGAAAATTTGAATCAATACCCAGCCCTAATTACTATACATTTTTACGTCATGGCCCAGGATCTACCAACACTCCTTTGGAGATCTACTGGTAGAACACATATGTATCTTGTGGCAGGATGAAAGGAGACAGAGTTGACAGTTTACTAGTTGGCTCACAGGAACAGAGAGCCAATGTGCCCCACACCACAACGCTTTATATCATTCCTCAGATCATTACCCATAAACCACCTGGGTGAGAGACCGCCCCTTTAAGTGTCCGCCACAATATTTGATATATAATATATAATACTGTATATATAATATATAGAAGTATTTCTGCTGATTATTATTATTGAAGTTACATTGTGCATTGTCATTGTATTCATGTTTTAATACATTTTTCACAGTAAAAATGTTTGTAGGCTTTTGGTCACAAAATGACTTGGGACTTAGCTTTAAAATGAATTAAATGGTTAATGCTACATTGTGTACATGGACACACAGCACAGCATTAACGAATAAAAGTAACATAAAGTGTGGCACTGTTGGCAATGTATGCAGACTGATGCAAATCTTGTGAAAAAATGTATTAAAATAGAAGTTTTTAACTCCATATGGCAAAAACCAAATATGTCTTACTTGTTTGAGAAATTGACAAGTATGACATAATCTGAAAAATGTATCTGGCTTCAGAACTGAATAAAAAGGGTGGTTTTAGAATGTCCCCACGTCACCGTGGGCTTTGACGTCATCAGCTTTGGAAATGATCCGTAAAAACGTCAGTCTAACTTTTTCTGGGACCTGACAGATCAGAGGTGTAAGGAAATAATGCAAACACTAAACTGTGAGTGTGAGTGTGTGTGCAACAAGTGTGTAAATAGAAGGTAGTAAGGAAACTGTGCAAGTGGCTGTCAGTCCGTTGCATAATAAAGACATGAGTAATGTCTTAAGAACCGGGCCTCCTTTAACACTTCTTTATTACCAACACATTTACAGATGGAAAATCAGTGTCAGAGAAAAACAAATGGACTTTACTCTGACTCTACAGTACGCCAGCTTTGAAAAATATCTTTACTGCAACTTTACGGTGAAATAAGTGAACTTGACTCTCAGTCAACAAGACTCTTACAAATGATTAAACTTAAGGGGCTTAATAGCAAAAATGGGTTAGTACTCAATCAATTCCAAATGTACCTGAGTTCCAGGTACATTTCCGTTCTAATTGATTAGAAAAAAAAAACCCTGCACACACAGACATCGCCTGCATTTCTGTAATGATATGAAGTATTACATTTCTTCCCCCAAATAGAAAACAGGGGACCTCTGCACGAGTGTGTGTGCACAGCAAGCTCTGAACACCATCTGAATGCAAAGCCAATCATCGAGCTGCATGGACACTGAGCCCCCCAAGTGCTGCTGGTTTATAGGGCCCTGCTTCAGAGAAGTCACATGACTTCCCAGAGAGGAGAGAGAGGAGAGCAGGAGGAGGGGGAGCATTGTGGGAAAGGATGATGAAGAATAGGAGGAAGAGGAGTAAAAAAGAGGGTCAAGAGGTGGCAGCATTGCCAGGGAATAGGAAGGAGTGAATTGAAGGTCTGGTAAATGAATGGAGTAGAGGGAGATTAGATGAGGGAGGGACGGAGAGAGGCGGGGGAGGGGGTCAGGGTGAGCAGTGTTCTGGGAAGGGAATTTACACTGACTGGTCACGCTCTGTAATTACAGCTGAATGAGGAGAATGAGAAAAGAGTGAGTGAGAAGAGTCGCCGTTGAGTGGATGAATGAGGAATGAGATGAATGTGTACACACGGCGATTGTGGTTGCAGTTAATTACTACAGCTGGCACGTCTTGATAGTCTGGTTAAAGGCACAGTTCACCCCAAATCAGAGAACGTGACCTGTTCGTCTAACCCTTCATTATTACGACACGCTGAGTATTTGCGTGCAGGGAGACGTGAAGTAGAAAAACGAGTTAAGCCCCAGAACCCTTTGAAATCCCTTATGACTTCCCAGAAACTATTTTCTGGGTAAATTCTAATAATTCACATTCTTTACTCCAGGGGGTGCTGAGACATTTTTTTGATCATTATTACTTTCAGGATGAACTGAACCGAGGAACCCTCTCATAGGGAAGGTGAAGCGTCGTCATGAAACCCTATTGTGATCAAATGTGTCAAACTCAAGGCCCGCGGGCCAAATTTGGCCGGCCAGGTCATTTTTTGGCTTGAAAAATGTTTGCCTGATGATAAATTCCTTAAAGACTGCACATTTTTTACCTTATCTTTTTTTTATTACACAGCAATGCAATTTTAATCAATACATTTCAGAAACATTGGTAAATGTATTTTCAGTAACCATACACGCTCACCTGATGATGTTAATAAATGCAGAAAACTTTAAAAAAGTAATCACAGTTACTTTACGTCTTTCCCAGCAATATTACATCTGCATCTTTGTGAAACATATATTCAATATATTCTCCAGAGACAGCACCCAAAGGGTCATAGTCAAACCTTTTCCATTAGACATGCAGCTGGGATGTGGTGGAGATGTTTCAGGTGGGAATATCAGACCCACATGACCCATCAACCAATCCTAGATATTCTATTTTGGTTTTGAAATTTTTGGAAAATCAGAACACATAGCGTTTCTATTTTGAGTAGCTACTCCTGCTGAAGGAACTGATGTCAACATAGTCATTCAGAACATGCACACGGACCATCTCAACATCTCAGATGTTGACATTTTCCTGATGCCTGGTGTAGACTCAGATTTTTAGAATCTCTGCTTGTAGCACATAGAAATTTTTTTTCTATGTGAAATTTTAGTGAACTGACCCTTTAAAGAGGTAACAATGCAGGCATATGTGTGTGTCCGTCCACATGCTCATTACATATGGGAGGTGTATGAGGGGAAATGTGAAACAGATGTTGGTCTTTTCGTGGGCACTGATGTCAACACCTTAACACTGCACCGGCGTGTGTGTGTGTATGAGTGTGTGTGTGTGGGTGTGTGTGTGTGTGTGTGCTTGAAAAACCTCATTTGAGGGAAGGTTTCCCATAAACACCTGTTTTTGTTCCGGATAATATCTCTCGTCATAGTGAAGAAATGATGGCCTCAGTGAAAGAGGAGAGAGAGGGAGAGAGTGAGAGGGAGATGGAAGTGAAGGCGGGGTCACCTCCATTCCCTCTGTGAAAGAGAAGAGCTCATGTGGGATGAAGACATTCGTTTATTCATTCGCCTCGTCTATTTTCAGCCCAGAGGGTTTATGGTTATTGGAAAGGCGTTGCCGTCTCGCTCCTTCCCAGAAGAAGTCAATATTTCTCCTTCTCCTTCATTTCTCCCTCTCTGCCTCTTTTTCTCTAATCCAATATTTTCTCCAAAACACCACTCTGGCTATCCATGGACACCAGCAAGGAATGCTAGAAGCAGAGCAGATAGTACAACTCTCTCTCTCTCTCTCTCTCTCCCTCACTCTCTCTCTCTCCCTCCCTCCTTCTCTCTCTCTCTTTCTTTCTTTCTCTCTCGCTCTGTTCTCCCTGTCTCCCTCTTGGTCTCCCTCTCATGCACACACACAAAAGTGTGAGGTTACAGCCTGGAGTGCCAGCAGTGATCCCGGAAAAACTCCTGCACAGGATGTCTCCTGCTCTTTCTCTCTCTCTCTCTCTCTCTCTCTCTCCCTCTGTCTTTCTGTCTCTTGCTGACCAATACATCTTCACCTCTCAGTCCTCAGCTGTTCTCCAGGGCTCTGGAGACTGACTGTTTGTTTTTCTTCTTTATAAGTGCCTTTATGGTGATTTGTTACTGGCGGGATCAATCAAATCTAAATGGTCAATACTGGTAAGACAGTGGGAGGTCCATGAAATAATAACTTAAATCAGACAAGACATGTTACCCTCATCTAATAAAATGTATCCAGAACGGTTTGGTTGCAGGTACACTTACCTGTCACTATTCAACAAACTTTTAGGTATAAGAGACACAAGACACTGAGTCTTCTGGGACCCTGATGTTGAACCCACTGTGATCTCGGCACACTGACCCAGTTAGGATGTTCCATCTCCACCTGTGACCAGAGTTTCTAAGGAGAGACTATGTTGTACACCAGACAATAATTTTGACTTGCAGACCCCAGGTGGTATAACAATATGAGTCACGGGCCAGGTCAGGAGAAGAGAGATTGAGAATTTGCATAAGCTGAGATAAATGAGGAGTATTAAAAAGTATTAAAAGTATTAAATAAGGGTGAAATGCTTTAAGCTTCTTTGGACTATCTATTGGGGAAATCCTAGCCTTGCAGGGAAAAGGTTAAAGGATATTGATAATATAAATTAAAAGTATAATTTGGACATGTTTGGTGGGCCGGATTAAAACGCCAAACGGGCCATACCTGGCCCCCGAGCCTTAGTTTGCCTTGGGATCAATTTGATGGTGCGATGCACATCAGACATTGATGATTAAATTCTGAATGGAAACCTTGTCATGATCTATTGACTGTACACAGTAAATGCACAGCCTTAAATTCATTCATTCATCAGATACAGGGTCAGAGGTGAAGATGAAGAATAGGAGGAAGAGGAGTAAAAAAGAGGGTCAAGAGGTGGCAGCATTGCCAGGGAATAGGAAGGAGTGAATTGAAGGTCTGGTAAATGAATGGAGTAGAGGGAGATTAGATGAGGGAGGGACGGAGAGAGGCGGTCATAGGTGACCTATGATCTATTGACTGTACACAGTAAATGCACAGCCTTAAATTCATTCATTCATCAGATACAGGGTCAGAGGTGAAGCATTCTCCACGACTGCCACCCAAATCACACTGCTCCATACTGTGCACCTTCCTGTGGGTGGTGACCCTTCTGGAAGTTATGTGGGTCAGGAAGGTGCTATGATCAGAGCACCTCAGAGGCAACCTGGCATCTTGTGGATTAGAACCTAAAGCCGTGTAGACATAAGTCAGCTTTCTTAACCACTTGGCCACTACCGCCACCCACACAGCTTGAAATATTGGCTATTTTTACGACTTCTTCACTGGGGGTGTTTGAATGTTCTCAGCTGTCCACCAAATATCAAGTGTTTCAGAAGACAGCTGGCCTGGCTTTGGTTTCTTAGAGATGTTTTCCTATCTCCTCCATGTAGCTCACATGCTTGAACAGGCCAGGGGTGTCAGCTGAAAATATTTTAGTTTGTTATGTAGGGTTTTGTTAGTGTTTGGAGTCACTCCCAGAATTCCAAGCTCATTGGTGTTTCTGAAGAAGATGGCAACACTGGTAGAATTGATTTGGTGTTACTGTTAGAGATTTAATCAAAATAAAATAAATCAACGAATAGGACGTTAAGCTTTAGAGCTTACTTCTTTTTTTCATGTTTTAACATGTGTTGTCTTTATTGAATTTGTCCGCTTCCACAGGTCACTGTGAAAAGCACATATGGTTTTTACTCACCTTTCCAATAGATGTCGCCCTTTCCCTTGTAAACACGATTTGCCGTTTCCAGGCGGCAGCTGTGGACATGTAGTCGACCAAGTGTGGATGTGATATTAACTTGTTGTTGTAAACAAACATTGTAAAATCTTTGATTTTGGCCTCTCTGGTCCATACAGTGATATCGCAGTATGTCAACCCTTGTCACTCCCTGTAGGAGTGGGTTACAGATTGAAAACCTAACGCAATCTGACAAGAGATAGGTTGTTGCGCCACGCTATAAAAAGTTAGGAGGGGCGAATCCTGACGGGGGGACGTACCTCGACACAACACCGGTCAAAGTTTCTGTAGAACTGACTCAGTACCTCATTAGGAAGTCCAGCGTATATGCCGACGATGCATCGGATTTTGAATATTAGTGGAAAAAACGATACGATGTGTTCCGATATTAAAAATGCTGATCGGCCCGATATTTATCGGTGGAACGATATATCGGCCATCCCGAGTCTGTACCAAAGTGACAACCCAAATTATACTACTAATTCATGTAGTGATAATCCTTCTGCCTTTTCCCTGCAATACCGGTATTTCCCTAATACATAGTGTAGAAAAGACTAAAAGCATATTAGCCTTGATTCATTCTATTCTATGCAAGTCATCTTTTTTTCACTCACATGTTTTATGTGTCTGCTCCAGACCAAGACCACGTGGCAATTTTGCTACCAATTGTGGGAGTACCAAAACTAAATCTTCTATTTGCTCTATCATATTTGGATGTTGGGACAGCCAATTTATTTAAATAACATTTTTCATCTCATTAAACCACATCAGCATCACAGACTGAATAGGTTTTGGGCATCAAACTACTGGTCTGTGGTCCAGTACCTGTCCATAGGTCATTTGGTACAGGGCCGTAGTGGGCACAGTAAAACAAATGCCCTTCTTTTTTACTAATTTACTGCATTCAATATATTATTTCTGCTTACTTTGTTTGGGCAAAGATGAACTGTCAGTACTTTTTAAGTACCAGGTCATTTAGACCCTGATGCAAACAGTCTTCTTCTTCTTTTCCTTTTGGCTTATCCCATTTTTCAGGGGTTGCCACAGCGAGTCAACAATTTCCATCCCCTGTCCTCCGCATCCTCAATTCCAACTCCAACCACCTCCATGTCCTCCCTCACTGCATCCATAAATCTCCTCTTTGGCCTTCCTCTTTGTCTCTTACCTGGTAGCTCCATGTCTAGCATTCTTCTCCCAATATAATCACTGTCCCTCCTCTGAACATGTCCAAACCATCTAAGTATGGCTTCTCTAGCTTTTTCTCCAAACCTTCCTGTCTGTGTTGTCCCCCTGATCACCTCATTCCTGATCCTGTTCATCCTTGTCTCTCCTAAAGAGAATCTCAGCATCTTTAACTCCTCCACCTCTGCCTTCTGTCTTCTACTTATTCCCTGTGTCTCTTATCCAACCATCATGGCTGGTCTCTCAACTGTCCTGTAAACCTTTCCCTTCACCTTAGCTGACTCTCTTCTATCTCAGATCACTCCTGACTCTTTTCTCCAGTTGTTCCATCCTGACTGTACTCTACTCTTCTCATCTCTTCCACAGTCTCCACTGCTCTGAACAGTTGATCCTCAGTATCTAAACACCTCCACCTTCTCCACCTCTGCTCCTTGTAACCTCACCACTCCACTGTTCCCCTTTTCATTCACACACATGTACTCGGTCTTGCTACGACTGACCTTCTCTCCAGTGCAAACCTCCACCTCTCTAGGTTCTCTTCTAGCTGTTGCCTGCTCTCACTGCAGATCACAATCTCATCTGCAAACATCATTGTCCATGGAGACTCCTGTCTGACCTCATCTGTCAATCTGTCCATCACCAGAGCAAACAAAAGATCCCTGATGAAGTTCCACCTCCACCTTAAGGTCCTTTGTCCTTCCAAAAGCAAACCTCACCACTGTTGTGCTGTTCTCATACATATCCTGCACCAGTCTAACATACTTCTCAGCCACTCCTGACTTCCTCATACAAAACCACAGTTCCTCCCTTGGAACCCGGTCATAGGCCTTTTCTAAATCCCTGATGCAAACAGTATAGCACCTAAAACATGTACTTGGCTGCCAGTCCATTGTGCCTGGTGGTACTAGCTGACCTGTCCTTGGAACAAAGATGGTTGGGGACCACGGGTATAGCTGTAACTACTCCATAACAGACTAATATATTTCTGAGATGGATTAGTATTAAAGCTCTAACGCCATTCATTGCTGTGTAGTATAAACTTTAAATTTCTCAGGTGAAGAAATTCTGCTGTGATGACTCAGCTGAATACTTTACTATCTCCTTGCAAACCTCAATAAATGACTTGTGGTGCTGCATTTTGCATTTTGAGCGTGACATTTTGTTTGTAGAGTGAGTTTGGTTCTTAAATTCAAGAATAAGAAGTATTTGTCTAAGACAAGGCTATTTGACTACCCTGAAGTATCAGTTGTCACCAGTTGTAGGGCAAGGAGGGTGTAGGGTAGGGGTAGGGTCACGAATATATAAGTAAAGGCTATCCATCTATCTATCCGTCCTTCTGATCCAGGGCTGGGATCAGAATTATTTTACTGCCAATAACTTTTACTGCCGGGCCATGGTGGATACAGAAATGACACAGGATCAGGTAAGCAGTAGACAGATTGGCGTCAACTTAGATCAATGACATGCAAAAGTTAAAGGCTTAAATGCAAATGTTCTATCCTTTTGGTAAATGCTGGAATTGGAGGGAAAAGACAGAATCATAGTGGTTTAATGCTATTATGGCTAATATGATCAATCAGATCTATCTAAGTGTCTATCTTTCTGTCTTGACTTTTTTTTTTACCTGACCATTAGTTCAATAAACAGAGATTGACTAGACAGGTTGATTGAAAAGGTGAAAATACAGCCTTTTTTAACCAGTGGCATACCATTTCTTTTTCAAGATATAGTTAGAACAAGGAGTTTTTTTTATTATTATTATTATTATTTACCATCAGATTCTGGACTTTGTTCAAGGAGTTCTAAATATTGTCAGAAAACAAAATGTGGCAGGAGAGACAGCGTGGCCCGAATGGAGACACAGCTACTGCAAACTGGACAATCCCAGGCACCAGGAGCCGCTCGGAAAATGCAACAAAGCGAGGAGATGATGGAGGTTTTGGAACACAGACATCTTTGATGAGAACCCAGAGGGGTTTGTTTTTTTTGGCTTCAAGGAATCTATTAATGAATTGGGAGAGAACACAACACTGGGAAGGTTCAATATTTACTATTAGTTGTTGTGTTTGTTTTGTACCGCTTGTTTATGGAAATTGCTGAACAGCTTTATAGCCTATATAGTTCATTGCGTGTCTGTGTTGGTCCTGAGCACTTAGTTTGTATAGGATGAAACAGAAGGAATACCCTCACGCTTATCTTAGGTAAGAGCACCATATATTTTACACCTGTGTCCTCTTTTATAGAGTTGTGTATATTATATAATATACTAAAGATTTTGCTTTGATCATTTTCCATTTTATATCTGTTTAAATGAACTTTATGTTATTGTAAGGAAAGGCTATGAGAAGTTTGTTGATATTAACCCTTCTGATTCCTTGGATTTCATTGTCTTCTGTGACATCTAGTCCAGTGGTTCTTAACCTGGGTTCGATCGAACCCTAGGGGGTCGGTGAGTCGGTCTCAGGGGTTCGATGAAGCCTCTGCCACGGAGGTCAAGACACACCGAACCACCCTACTAACGCAGGGTTTGGTGAATGTGCATATGAAACTGGTGGGCTTCAGTAGCTCCAACAAGGTTAAGAACCACTGGTCTAGATATTACTGTATCATATTATCAAATATCTTTAAGATCACTTCGGTTGTAACCTTTTCTGTGTTTTTCAAGTAAATTTAAAAAAAATAATAATTTGCATTCAGGCATTTCATTCTAGATTCCACAATGCCTCAATGATATTTATTAACTTTTTTGAAGAACTTGTCTGAAAAAAAAAATAGTTAGAGCGCAGAGTTGTTGTTGTTTTTTATTTATTTACCATCAGCATTTATTCTGCACTTTGTTCAAGGAGTTGTAAATAGTTGGACAAAAACAAGATGCAGCAGCAGATACAGTCTGGATCGAATGCAGACACAGCTTCTGCAAACTCGACGATCCCAGGAACCGGGATCCGGGTGGTGGATCTTCGCTCGGACATTGTAACAAGGCCAAGTGTGGAAATGCGACAGGTGATGATGGAGGCTTTGGAACGCAGTGACGTGCTGGATGAGGACCCAGACGTTGACGGTAAGAGACAAGAGTGATCTGGTGAATGTTTCTGACTTTCTGACAAGAAGTTACTTGACAATGGAGTGAAGCACTTAGGGAAGCACTTAATGGATGCCACATGGATCTGTGGTGGTGTGGCAAACAATTGAACAAATTCAACAAAGCTGCACCTGTGAAAGTGTTGTTACAAACATGTAATGTATTTTTTAAAGAGTGAGTAATCGCATGTCAGGTTTCTTTCCCACTCTGCTTTAATCCACTCATGGTGTTATTCATCAAAACAGCCCCAGAGTTTAAAGGTTGACATGTCTATTGTAAATACACTAATCCTATTGTGATCCTATTGTGAGGACAAAGTGATCCTCATCTATTTACCATTAAGAAATACACATTCATGTCAAATGTAAACGATGTGAAGGCAGGACAAATTGACTTAAATAGGAAGGAAGTGCCTTTATTCTATATAGATACATATAAAGGACAAAAGCACTTCCTTTGTCCCCGTCCTGTTGTACCTAGAGGGGACCAAGAGGAAGACCATGCAGATGAGCAAGAGGTAGTGTCTAGACTTTCAGATGGAAGTCCGAATATTCCTAATATTGCATTACATTTGACAATAAATGAGCTATTATAATTAATGAATTCAACTTCATCCTCTTTTGAATGAAAGGTTATCACCGTGGTCTACTGAGCAACTCTTGACTTTGTTGTGCATCACAATGATAAGTAGTTTACTTTCCATTTCCGTTCCTTAACCGATTCCTGGGGCAGCAGTCTCTACGACAGCCATCCAAATCAGTCACCTGGTAATAATGTGGATTGGATCTGTGAACAGAGAACCTCAGTGCAAAACCCGGCAGGTGGTGGTTTTGAACCTAGAGCCTTGTGGACCAGAGTTTGCTTCCTTAACCGCTAGGCCACCACTGCTACCAAGCGAATAAAATACAAAAAAATAACATTACACCAAACTGAGCTTTTTTTCGCCTTGTCTGAAGTGCAGAGGTATTGTGGGTGGGGCACATGATGAGTTTCTCCTCATCTATTATCCATGTATAAATTTTTAAAAATATGAACATGAGTTTGCTTTTTTTTTTTTTTTTACCATTTTGATAATTAGTTGATGTCATGATAGAAAAAGTTTAAAAATCACTGAAATAGAGAAAATCTTGAGCTTCTCGATACATCTACATATGAGTGCATTGGATCTTATCAAACTTCTATGTCCAATGTAGCCAAAGAATTCAATGTGTAATAGCTGGAGTCTGTGACGTTATGGTGATACGTCAGTTCTATTCGGCGTGGGTGACTAACGGTTCTATAACTACATGAACCTAACATTAATGCAGAAGATCTAAAGACACCCTTTTAGAAATGTGCTGAAGAAGTTACCCCTTTTATAAAAGCTTAGTGTGTTTGCAGACAGATCACTGTGAGCCTCATTCTGCAAAAAAATACTAAAGGAGTGTCTATGTGCACTTAAGATTAACATGACACACACAGGTTTGTCTCTCTTTTTAAACTGTCCAGGCATAGATAAATGTAAATATTTAAAGTGGGATTTCTTAATTTTCTAATACTTTTTACATGTTTGCAGTGAATACACCTACCCTTTCATCAAAATATGTCCCTTATTTTTTGCAGATCTACAGAATTCTGTGGCAGAAATGTTGGGCATGGAGGCAGCCCTGTTTGTTCCCTCAGGAACCATGAGTAACCTCATTGCGGGTGAGCTGACGGCCAGCATCAAAGTCAAACTCTGCTGTGAGGAGTTAAAAAATGTGACCAATGTGATTTTTTCTGTGCAGTAATGGCGCACTGTCCAGAAAGAGGTGACGAGATGATCGTGGGTGACTCCTCTCATTTACACATCTATGAGCAGGGAGGAAGTTCATATGTGAGTGAAGCCCAGAGTTGAACATCTGTTCTGAACTATTGTTGACCTGCCTATGAGATCCTAAGGTGTGTTTCTGCATTGGCTCAGCTGGCTGGAGTCCAAAGCACCACTGTATCTACCCTACCTGATGGAACCCTTGATTTAGAGCAGGTGGAGTCCAGGATACGCCTGCTTTACCCAAAGCCTTCCTTCTGCCGGACTCGTGTCATATGTGTGGAGAACACACACAACATCCGAGGAGGTTGTGTGCTGCCTCTAGGCTTCCTACAGGAGGTGTGTGTTTGCTTTTTATCCTGTCCTGCAGGCGAGTGACTGAGTGGTGGGGTAACAAAATATTGGGTGTCCAAGGCAAATGTTTAATAAATCTATGCAATGTTTTTGGCTTATGTTGTATTTAGATACAATGTGTTAAGATTATTATTAACATAATAGTGATTTTTAAATATCCCTAATGTTTGTGTAGCATCTGCATTATTATTATTATTATTACTATTATCTGTATTTCCTAGCTTCGGGCCTTAGCAGACAGACATGGTCTGTCAGTTCACATGGACGGAGCCAGGTTGATGAATGCTGCAGTGGCCCAGGGAGTACCTCCATCCACCATAGTGCAGCATGTACACACGGTCTGTGTGTGTCTTAATAAGGTAGGAGTGAAAAACAAATTCACTTTTAACCAATCCTCCGATGCATGTAGAAACAAAACACATCTCCTCCTGTGTAAAATTTGGTCTATATTTATGTCATTACATCATATATGTATACGTGTGAATATAATTATATATTATGAATCAAATGTATTATTATTATTATTATTACTGTCAAATATTATACAATTATATGTACAGTTTATACTCAATTTTTATCAGCAGGGATTTAAGATACGAGCGACATGAGTTTTCCAAAATAAGAGTTATGATGTTTTCACTCAGGCAATTAGAGTGGACACTCAGGGGTTTTCAGGGTTAAAAAAAGTAATATGATTACTGTTCAGTAATGTGTAAAGTGTGATGCTACCAGTAAAGTTGGGTGAATGAAGAATCCTGTTCAGTTGAAGAGGTTTCAATGTATTGCACTGGTGACGAGGATGGCTGCAGTTTAAGAGTAGAATGGCACCTAACAAGAAAATTAGAGAGTTGCACCAGAGTGGCAGCAGTATGCAGAAGGGCAGACGCCGTCCAAAAGCGGGACATCTTACTGACACCAGTCAGTTGCTGCGTTCATAGCTGAACCGGAGAGACTGTCCTTTGCCCTGAGCTTTGTGATCAACTCTGGAGACAGAAGTGTGTCAATGACTGGTATCAAACGCCAGTTACTGTCAAAACCAGACACTAAACTGACTTTGGGGCAATGGAATTAGCGACAACCATGGAAACTGCTGTGAAAGATACGGTTGCAGCAGAGGGGAGTAGAAAGGGTGGTGCAGCAAGTGACATGTTTTAGATGCGGAAGAACACACACATCTGCCGTTTCGCAGAGACAGTTTGCCACACAAGAGACAGAGTAGTAGGTTAATGTATGCAAATGTCATCTACAAGGGACAGATAAAGCGGCTGTCTTTGATATTGGTTAAAGGGGAGGGCCCAAACCTTTTGGGGAGAGATTGGCTGCAGGCGGTGAAAGTAGACTGGAGAGCCATTTTCAAACTTCACGCAAGGCATCAGTAATAGCTGGATGCTTTACTTGAACGACATCAGAATGTTTTTAAAGGAAAGCTAAGCTTAAATCCGTGTTGACTTAGAGGCCAAGCTTTGTTGTTTTAAAGCTTCAAAGAAAAAGTTGAAACAGAGTTGGCCAGGTAAGAGAATGAAGGCATCTTAGAGCCTGTGAGCTTTTCTCAGTGTGTATCCCCAATAGTCCCCATAGTCAAACAAGACAAAAGCATAAGAATATGCGGTGACTAAAAATCTACAATAATTCCGTTGTCTAAATTAGACAACTACCTAGTTCCAAAGACAGAACATTTACTGGCAGTGCTGGGAAGGGGACAGAAGTTCACCAAACTGGACTTGTCTCAGGCATACCAGCAGCTTCCACTGGAGGAAAATTAAAAAAAGATTCAAAAGAACAAACACAGATTGTACGTACGATAAGTTACTACAAGGACTCCCTCAGATGAGTTGATGACATCCTGGTGAGAAGGATTGATGATGTTAGCCATCTACAAAATATAGGGACAGTACTGTCCAGACTGAGACAAAGATGACACTATTGCAAATGTTGTGACACTAAAAACCAGACACAGTCCAAGCCGTTACTAGGAATGTCTAATGAGGCTTGTGTGTCAGGTGCTCTGCATGAACTCCTCAGAAAGGGAATGCCTTGGAAATGGGAAAAACGTCAAAGACATGCTTTTGACGCAGCAAAAAGGGCGTAGATGTCATATTTGTCAATCCAACCAAACCTCCCCCGCGTCAGCACCGCTACATCTGTGGGATGTAGTAGTGTCCACTCAACCATGGATGACACTGCACCTTGAATTTTTGGGGGCAAGTGTCAAGAAAAATAATTCTGATTGTCATTGTTGCCTACTCTAAATGGATTGAGGCTAACCCAATGGTTACCATAACATCTGCTGCTGCCATAGAGAAGTTACGAAGCATGTTTGCCACTCAGCCATGATAGTCAGTGACTATGGGCCAAGTCTGGTCAGTGACGAATTAAAAAAACTTCCTTGCAAAGAATGGCACCGTATCACCCATCTTCAAATGGCTGTGTGCAGCATGCAATGCATCTTTCAAGGAAAATTCAAGAGAACACACACAACTGGTGCCTCCCCGGTTGAGCTTCTCAGGACCAAGAGAATCAGGAATTAGCTTGATTTAGTTTGCCCTTCACTTGGAGACAAAGTGGGACAGAAACAGGACACACAGTAAGAATATCATGATAAAAATGGCTGGTACTGAGCATTCACTGAGCCCGATAAAGTTTATGTGAAAGGATAGTTGGTCCGAAGTGGATTCTGGCAACACTCATCAAAAGGAAAATACCGGTCGTGAAAACACGTGATAGACAGGTGTCTAGACGACATCAAGATCAGACGTCCTTGTTATTATCAGCGTGGTGCAGAAGCCAGTTTCCAAGAGGAAAGATTACCAGTAGAACTAGCAGATCCAGAGTTTCAGCCAGAGCAGAGTTTATCCAGTTAGACTTACCAAGACACTCACTTATTTTGAGGACTATGTTCTTGCAGGGGTAGAAAAATCCTGCGTAAAATAAATAATGATAATCCATAAATAAGCATATACATATATATATGCTTATTTAATTATATATAATTAATATATATATAATTATATATAAATTTATATCTCGATTCACAGACTATGATTCGATTCAGGAACGATTCATAAAATTATTAAACGATCGATCCAGTTCGATCCGATTCAGTTCAGTTTAATTAGTTTTTTGAATCTTGAAAAAAAAAGTGCAACTTCGCTTTCAACAACACTATAAAGCTGCCAGTCTTTTTTAGATTAAGTGTATTTAAAAGGGGAAAAGGCAATTTCATGAACACATGATTACACATTGTTAAATAAGAAAGAATCAAAGGCTAGTTTTCATCTATAGTCCCCTGACCACGATGTAAAAAGGCAAGAAGCACACAATACATATACAATAGAAAGTACATATGCAAACGCCTTTTCATAAAATAAGACATTTTTTCAGCTTCATCTGGCATCTCCTTTCAAATTGCACAAACATTTGCAAGATTTAACTTGATTTTTTTACACAATTTGTCTATAAGGCCTTTAAAGGAGAGCTGTGAATCTAATATTAACCCAGGATATTTAAACTGATTGACAATTTGTATTTTATCTCCATTAACAAGTATATCAGGATCAGGTGACTCTCTACTTGTTTTAGTGAAATACATGCCTACAGTTTTAGAAAGGATTAGCTGTAGACAACACTCCTGTAACCAGATTGTCTCACAGGACATTGTTTTGTAATATAACGAGCGATAGATTCCGTTATTGCCTTGGACTTTGCTGAGTTATTGTCAAACTGTGGGTGGAAAAACTTTTGTATTTTATTCTGTCCGCTCCACTGACTACTGGTGGTTCCTGCCCTGCCAGCATCACCGTCACCATCACCCAGTCATCAGTCCCACTCTGCCGTCTCTCCGGGTGACTGCTAAGGTTTTTTGGACCTCCAGTGTATTCGATTGTCACAATAGAGTCGGCAAATCACGTTGCTTTTATCGATCTTTCCATCCTTCTTGAAAAAAAACAAATGATGTCCAAACCTTCGATTTTAAATGAGAAATGCTGCAAGTTTTGTCTGTGTTGTCTGCCATGTTGCTCAGAACAGAAGTAGTATGATTTAGCTTGGTTATCGCTGGAAGTTTAGTAAAGCGTGAAGTGGGATGCTGCTGGGAAAGTTGGGTGAATAAAGTATCCTGTTCAGTTGGGTTATAACTGTTTATTTGATCTCCGCTTCTCCAGTCGGCGGCAGACTTCTGACAGTTGGCCGCCTCCAACTTCTGGGAACTCATTTTCATTTAGATTAGTTCAGGTATGTACTGTCTGAACTTTTGCATTAGCATTAGTGTTAATTTGTACAAATTATAAACAGTCCTGGAGCAACGGCAGAACGGAACAAATATTTTAGAGACGAGGCATCCACATGAGGTCTCTGTGTGTAACCCTGTCTACCAGGATACCATAGGTTTCCTAAGCTAAGATCCCGCCTGAGGAGAAATTTGACGTGTGTGAAAGACTTGGGCTCTGATGACAGCAAAGTTCTTTCAGAGGAGGTTTCTGAGTCTCTACAGTATCAGCAGTGTGTCTGCATCAAGTGGACACACTATGGCTGTGAGTGCCACAATATCATGAAAGTTAGTTGTACAAAACAAAACTGCTTTTCTTTTATTTACGAGGGCATCATGAGCAATGATACAGTTTTCTTTCTTATCTCAATTGTTGTAGTGGTTCTGCAACATACCGTATTCATTTCCACAGAGGTGTAAACATATTGAAGATCTAGTCATTTTATTTATATCCGCTGATCTTCTGCTCTGTCTCAACATGACTTTGACTGCACCAGTACCTAAACCAGAGACGGGCAAACTTTTTGACTTGTGGACCACATCGGGTCCCAGAATTAAACACAGGGGCAGAGTCAAGAGCAGAAAGATGAAACTGTTATTCAACTAAGATGAATCGCGGGTAAAACTAATGTATAAAATATGCTAAATGTCTCATGGCCTTTCTGGTGTCATCTACTGGGGAACTGCAAGCATTGCATGGAAAAAACAGGTGTATAGTGATAATACAAATAAATTATTTAATTTGGACGAGGCCGGCGGGCCGCATTAAAAAGCTCAAGGGGCCGCATCTGGCCCCCAGGCCTTGGTTTGCCTGATGTAACCCGACCGTGACCGTGTTAAGATCTGCTCTAACGATCACTAACATCCATGATTCTTTATCATCAATATATTTGTCCATTTGGATGTACACACAGAGAAATAATTTATTTAAGTAATTAATAGTGTTCTTATATGGGGGAATGATTGAACTAATTAACTGGTTTTCAGTTCTTTTATTGGGTAAATTGCAATTGAGATATGAGTAGATCGACAAATGAGGCCTGGCATGGAATAGATGAGATCTGAAGCCACTGTTTTACACTATATAGAGCTTTTGTCTGCATAAGGGACTTTTTTTTATTTAAATTCAGAAACAACACAGAAGTCTGAATCCGTTGTTTCCACAGGGTCTGGGGGCTCCTGTTGGCAGCATCCTGGCAGGACCCAGAGACTTCATTTCCCGGGCAGCGAGGTACCGTAAGGCTCTGGGTGGTGTGATATGGCAGGTTGGTCCACTGGCAGCAGCTGGGAAAATGGCTTTAGTAAATATAGAGAGCAAACTGAAAAAGGATCATCTCAATGCCAAGACCTTCGCTCAGGGTAAGCTTTCGAGGATTGTCATATAACATGTTTGACCTGCTCCCATGTTTCTGCTCCTAACCTTTCATTTTCTTCGTTCTTCAGCTCTGCTGGACTGCGGCCCTCAGCTCTTTGCTGTAGACCTAGCAACTGTAGAGACAAACATTGTGCGTTTCTACCTTAGAAATAACTGTTGGACCTCCGCTGAGTTTTGCGAGGTCATGGCCCAGGTTTGTGAAGGCGAGGAGGCTGAACTGGGACAAGGAGTAAAAGTTCGGATGATATCTCATTTTGGAAATGCAGTGAGGGCTGTTTGGCATGATGGGATATCAGCCGAAGATACTCAGCTGGCAATTCAGAAAATACAATTTGTTGCATCTCAGAAGATAAAAAGTCTGACGCAGAGTTTAGATAGATAGGTTTCCCATTCACACTTTTTGGATTAAGTGTTAAGTTTAAGTTTAAGTTTATTTATTTCACATTTCATACAGGCATGTAGCTCAATGTGCTTGAACAGAGAACATTTAGAACATTTACAGCATCAAAGTACAGCCTTTACAGGAAAAAAAAAAAAAAAGAAGAAGAAAGTCAATGAGTAGAGGGGCCATAGTGTATGAAAATCCCTTGGAGGCACAGGGGTGAGGAAAAACTCCCTTGTAGGAAGAAACCTCAGGCAGAACCAACAGCCTCCCTGGGAGCCCTCTGCCAGGGCTAGTAGAGCTATGGATAGGCAATTTTATAGAGGTGAGTTTTAAGCTTTTGCTTGAAGCAGTCCACTGAGGGGGCCTCCCTGATGTCCAGTGGTAGGGTGTTCCATTTTCTGGGAGCGTAGTACATGAAGGCAGCTTCCCCGATCTTCTTCGGTGGAGAGTCTGGGACTGTCAGTAGGTGGG
>JAFBJS010009187.1:0-28668 GCA_016785265.1 Paraplagusia blochii | reverse complement strand
GGACAGGGTGAGATGGAAATTGTT
This sequence comes from Paraplagusia blochii, assembly GCA_016785265.1. Lineage (NCBI taxonomy): Eukaryota > Metazoa > Chordata > Actinopteri > Pleuronectiformes > Cynoglossidae > Paraplagusia > Paraplagusia blochii. The sequence continues at coordinate 28,644 of JAFBJS010009187.1, read as the reverse complement.
GACTCGCTGTGGCAACCCCTGAAAAACGGTACAAGCCGAAAGGAGAAGAAGAAGATAAGCTACACCTGATTAAAGGGCGCAGGTTCTTATGGTTTCCTCTATTACGCCCACCTACAACAACCGCACACACAAGCATACAAGTGTGCTAATTAAAAAAATGCCCACACTTCCCCTTTAACGTTCTCATGGTGTCCTCTACTACGCCCGCCCTACAACAACAACACACATAGGGCGCACCATATTCTGAAGAAAATCTAAGACTTTTATGTGCGTCTTATAGTCGTGAAAACCGGTACTTTTAATCCTGCAATAGATTCTACTTAAACTATTGATATCTTAAAGTTAAAGACAACGTTATCTATTTATACTTTTCTTCCCATTCTTTTCCTATTTGGTAAGAAAACTAAGTCCAAACCTAATTATATTACCTAAAGACAACTTTGTGTGATTTTATTTGTTGTAAAAGTTGTTCCAACACGTTTTTTTTTTTTTTTTTTTTTTTTTACGTTTTTTTTTTTTTTTTTCTTTTGCAGGACATTAGAAGACGAAATACAAATTCATTTCATTATAATGGACAAATAGTTGTCTCAAAATCGTACAATTGTTTATCTCTGCAAAGTTCTTTGCACACAAGCACACATTTTATTGTAGAAATGTTGGTGGAAAACAAAGAGGTTTTCAAACAGCAAACATTTTTCCTCAAGGTTTCATTTTCCTCAAGGTTTCTGCTCAGATGAAGCTCCAGGAGGTGGAGTCCCTTTATTGTCTATGTCTTCCACACCCTCATAAAGAACCACATCTACATCCTCCTTCTGCTGCCACACACCTACAGTGCCGGGGATAGATAGCAGACAGCAGTAAGCAGGCCTGACAGATATTCCTGAGTGGCCAGTAGGGGGAGTGGGCAGGGAGCCTGCAGCACCTGCTCCAAGCTGCTTACGTCACAATGGTTGTCACCACCAATCACTTTCCCCGCTGAAATGAAATGAATGTGGGAAGGTGTGTGGCTTGTTAATGAACCTTATCTACCAACGCTAGCAGAGCAGCACCTTTCCTCCAGGTCCCTGGCAGGCCAATCATAGATCTCCAAGCTGCAGTGGACGAGGGGATCAATGAGAGAGCTTGCTCGATATCGGGGTAATCACTTTTTTTTTTTCTATTTTCAAAAATGAGCAGCAGATGCCTGGAAGCCGACCGTATAAGGTGACCCAGGTTGACAAAATATATTTTTTTGTTTGTTTTGTTTTTTGCAGTGACTTGTAGCTGAGGACCAGTTACCGTTCTGGGTAAATAAATAATAACCAGCACCGTGAACTCGGACTGACACTGTGGAGGTTGAACAGCAAATCCAACTCCCTGCCACATTGTAAATACCACCTTGTGATTGAATACACATTGTTTTGGCACTGCATTAAGTTGTGCAGCTGGAGCTGACGGTCCCTGAGGACGGACGACAGGGAGAACACATCCAACACCAGTGCTCCAAGTAACACACAACTGGTCCAGACCTGCCAACAGGGGCGGGAGGGACAAAGTTGTACAAATGGGAGTTATGTGATGGAAAAATACAGGGTATTTTCACAATAAGAGGCTTGCAACACTGAGAAGCCAGTTAGTGATGGGTGATACCAGACTTTTGATTTAGATGTGATTATGATTTCTTCTCATCTGGATTATTTACTAACCCACTGACACACACATAATCCTGATCCTCTATACATTATATATTTTCCATAACATATCAATTCACAATAAGGAAGATACTATTTTTTTGCAGATTGCTAACTGTAGTATGAAGTAAGAAGTGAAATAAATAGAAATAATTTAACGGTTCATGGTTACAAACATATTCATTCAAGCCTAGCTGTAGATATATATATATATATATATATATATATATATATGAAAAGGAAAAAATTAATATTTTGTATAATAATTATTCAGTTTTTTCTCCATTAATCATGTTTTATTAAATAAATATATGTTACTTCTATTTCATGAAAATGTGGAATTAAGAATTAAGAATTAATCATTTTATTCAGTGCGTCAGAAAGTCATTTTGATTCAGGGGCGACATACAGCTCAACAATTAAATGCCCTTTGGGCAACAAGTACAATCCTGACAAAATTCAAAACATATAAATAACAATATTTTCAGGATTATACGCATTTTTTTCATTGTACAACATGGTACAATGCTGTTAGAAAATCTTCATTTGTAATGTAATGTCATTTTATTTCATTCTTATTTATAATCAAGGTCAGATTAAAACTCAAAGTGTGCCAATTTTTGCTCTATGTTTGTCAGACATTTTTTTTTAAGCATATACATTTTCTTTCTTGGTTGTCAAACTCTGCTATGAACATTTGTGTTATACACATAAACATTACTTGGAGTATAGCAAAAAATAAATAAATAAAAAGTGACGGTCGGTGCAGTAAATGAGAAGGACATATGGTTCTCACTCACTGGGGCGGTATATAGAGAGGCACAAGGGGGAATCAAACCCAGAACAACATCACGCTGAGGCTACAGGAAGAAGCTTTAAAGGAAAATGGAAGGAATGAATGGACCCTGGCAGCCCAGCACAGTGGGAGTTCATCACAGCGGCCTGATCGCTGCTGATGGAGCCGCTCTGGAAAGATGCAGCGAGAGTCTTCAGTCCTTCAGCACCAATCTAACAATTATCACCAGTGAAACACGAGCAGGAGTTGCCACCACTGTGCTTGTTATCTGAGCTCTGGCATCGATTGGACGGATGTCCCAATAAGACTTTCATTTCAAAATGTGTCTTTGGAGCGGCTTCGCATTTAACAAGAAACGAGAAACAAGAATTTGTCAGCAGTAAATCTATCGCTGTTGGAATCGTTTTTCTTTTGTTTGCTTTGAAGATGTTTTATCAGTCAAAGAAGGACGTGGGAAACACATGAATCAATATCATTATCTCTCATACTGGGCACTTTAGTAAAAAAAAAAAAAAAAGGTCCAAAGCAAGCATTTCATTTCCTGACGGACAAATTGCATCATTAATTCACAGCAAAATGATTTAAAAAAAGTAAATTCCCACAACATTAAACCAACATTCTTCAAAGAGCTTTGATCACTCAACTTTGGAAAGTCACATTCAAATATATTTGGTCTGCATTTAAACGTCGAGGACTTCCAAGCACCCAGAGTTTTTTCAACAGTCTGTTAGAAATGAAGGAGAATAATTAAAATTTATGCAACATCTCGCTCACTCCAGCGAATAGGAGGACATTTCTAGAGGTCCTCGCCCCGCACATTGGCGCTACTGTGTAAGAAAATGATTAAACTGCAAATATTTTCAAAATGGGCGTATCAGTTTAAGGGTCTTCAGCCCTGTTCCCAACAGGGTGCTAAGCACAGGAAGGAAAACAAAGAAACCAGTTCCCCACTCGCCCGCGCTCACTGGTTCCCCGACTTTAAATCAGATGTGACAAATTCTGACATTCTCCGAGAGCAACGCCCGCACCTTGACAGCACTTGTGAAGGCGGGAGACAATCGTGAAGATTCATCACCGCACTTTGTCTTCGGGGCACAACTCATCTCTGGAGAGAAAAAGGAGATAATTCTGCAATATGTCAGATGACTTGCAGATGTGAAGTGTCAGAGTGTGGAGGAGAAACAGCTTTTCAATGGAGCGCTCCCTGCTGCCAGCTGTAAACAGGGGGAGTGTTGATGTGTTTCTCCAGTGGCAGCGACATGTGTGGATACAGGAATCCTTATGCTAGCTGTTTGGTGGCATGATGGGTTTTTCAACTTAATGTAAATATAATGGGTTTTTAATATATATATATACATAAATATATGTAAATATATAGTCGGAAAATAATCTTATTTCAACTTTTGCCAATATTGGATACTAACAATATTGTCAAACACTTAATTGCCTAAACCAATATTAACCGAAACTGGTTTAAAGGCATTCTACAAAATAAGAGTCCGTGTTAAATATAAAACACTTCTTCAACACCATAGTTATAGAAAAGTGCCACTTATATTTTTAACACTGTCTGAAACAGTCCAATGCCTTATTTAAAGTAAACAAATATTGTCCAGTGTTGGACAAAATAAGTCGCCAAAACAATCATTAAGATTGTAAAGTGGGCTCATTCAGCCCTCACAAAAAACAGTAAATAAAAGTCAAACAATTCCTCTTCTCGTCTATAACAAGCGAGGTGGCACCAAACGGCAGTTCGCTAGAAAAAAAAAAAATAAAAATCTGTAAAATCACTCATAAATATGATTATGCAAGACATAGCAGGGCTCAAGAAACTCCACATATTTAGTGAATCCGGCAATTTGAACATTAGAGAATGCCTGGTTTTCCAGTATGAGGTACTCATACTGAGGTACTCATTTCACTTTTGCTCTTTGGTGTGGTGGGTCGTTGATTTGCATTACAGCTCAGTATAAAAACACCTTGTATTAAACAGTGTTGGGGCTAATGCATTACTTGTGACGACGTTGTGTAACGAAAAAACTTTTCCCAGTAACTAATAACGTAACGCGTTACCTTTCCCATTCAGTAACGCTGTTATTGTTACTGTGGTGTAAAGGGGCTTGTTATTCGTTACTATCCAATATGGTCCAAATGGACGGTTTCTCCCGTCCACAGAGACAGGACTGTGTGTCAGTGGAGTCTTTCTGCTGCCTGTCAGTCATGAGTGAAAGACGGCCGTCCACTCTAGCTGAACCCATGTGTTGAAAAGGAGTGATGATTGGTTGACATAGGTTAACGTTTCAGGCTAAGCCAATCAGAAAGAGACCTGGGTCGGTCTTCTTGCCTTATAGGGAAATAAACTTACACACACATGCAGCGAGGTACAGCAGGACACACCCACAAGCAAGACGACAGTAAGGACAAGTTTAGGTTACAATAAAGATGTCTGTCATCTTTACCTGTCTGTGTTTTTAAAGTAAAGTACTTTGTTATTAGTTACTTTTATAATTGAATAACTTGTAACATAATTAGTTACTTTTTCAGAGGAGTAACTAGTAAAGTAATTAGTTACTTCTTTAAAGTAACTTGCCCAACACTGGTAATAATCTGTTAAAATCTTACACTTACCCTCACAGGACAAGCTCCATCCAGTCATTATGAATAACAGCTTTATTAACCGCAAAATATTCCAGACCACAGTCAGATGCAGCAAATGTGTGATTTTTACTTTCTAAATTTATCATAGACTTTGGCTGAAAGAGGAGCAGCATCTCTACGGGATGTCTGCCCAAACCCACTCACAACTCCCTGGTCAGAAATCTCTGTCCAGTTCAGAAAAGGACCAGGCAGTGAACCAACAGGACACAGATATAAATATCCTCCCTGCCACGGATTACACGGTTTGCAACGTGTAGAAGAATTAAAAAAAAAAAAAAAATGTTGCGGAAGCTTAGCGGAATATAGAGCTAATGAAACCATCCAGTTATTCCAGAAAAAAAAAACAAAAAAAAAAAACTCTTACCAACTGGACTCAATGATGTGTGAAGCCCTCAGCCAGATAGAGGAAAGTACATTATAAGCTGGTGAACTAATTAGAATTGAATGCTGATTGCACAGACGGCTCATAGTTGGGGATACGGGCTTTATTTTCTGGTGCGGACGGATCTCATATGCAGTTATTAAGACATTCTGTGAGTGGTAATTGAAAATGATCTTAACTTGGTTTGTTATTACACTTGCTGGGGAATTAGGACAAGACAATTTTCCACTGCTGCGGTCATATGCAGTTTGATCATCATACTGAGAAGGTAGTGGAAACACTCCACAGTCTTCGCAGTGTGAAGTATTTAACTGTACTTTAACTCAACAATAATAAATCTACTAACCTTGAGCCCTAGCACAGTATTTCAAGACTGATTTCAACATTATTCTTAAATCTTCTTCTCTTCCTTTTGGCTTGTCCCTTTTCTTAGAGGTTGCCACAGCGAGACAACATTTTCCATCTCACCCTCTGTCCTCTGTGTCTTCAAGACATTATTCTTAAACATCGACTATTATTGAACACAACAAACCAACTCATTAAACAGTAAATGACAATTAATGATCTTGCAAAAAAAGAACATGAACATCTAGGAAACATGACATAAGCTGACCCCCCAAAGAAAAAAAAAATCATAAATCCACAACAGCACCTCCAGTGGCAGCCTCTGGGAACTGCAAAGACTTTATGCTTTTTTTTTATTTTATCATAACACTACTATCAAGTATGGCGATACTGTCAAACCTTAATTCCCAATTTTGAAATTTACCAATACCAATATATGCAGACGTTTGCCCCCCAACTTGATATACTTTCTAGTATATTTGACAAAACCCAAACTTTGCGATAGTGGAATTTTAAAATTAGATACAAAATAATTGAGATTTCTTGCTAATACTATGTTCAGATGCTAATATGGGGACAATAATGGTGATTGGCGTTAGCAGGCTTAAAAATATTGGGACTGAACATTACAATTTTACCTTCTTTCAATGATTGCAATTTACTTTTGGTTTCTAAAATGCATTGATCTGCTGCAACTCAGGCCAAAGAAACTGTGTCACTGGTGTAAACTCTTCACACTGCAGCCCTCTAGCTCCCCCTAGGAAGATTACTTTCAATGCCATCTTTGTGACGCTGTAGCCACTGGAACTCACTGTCGGCTTATCCAGTCATTACGGGTTGCCACAGCGGTGGTATGCACAGGGATTTACAGAGGCAGAGCGATTAAAGTTGAAATTCAACCAGAAACCTTCTGAGCGAACCTGCAGCCCAGACTGGAGACTTAACTAATATCCCAGTTTTACCATTTCTCTTCCAAAGAAATAAGGATTAAATGATGAAGATCCAGTTTTCTGCTCGTGTTGGGTTTCTGTACTAATAGAGTCGACTTGTCTGAATCCCTGTGTTATCACTGCACCAGCATCAACAGTCTACGACTTCAGAATAGATATGAACAAATCCCAGCTGTCAATAACTTGCCTGGAGCTCAAATGTGGTCCATTATTTTTAATGAAGTATTCACCCTGGAGCTGGACGAATGGTTTTATGGTCACATCTCCTCCTAATAAACTTCAACTCTATATCACAGGGGGGCGATATTTTATCAAAGTAAATAAAATACTGACAACACTGGACTATCGTCCATACTGGGGCAGAACTGGTAGCTAGAGGGGGTTTTCCACCGAGTCAATCCCGCTAATCTTTGGATGTAGATTACAAAATCCGATACATTGCTGCCAAGTAGCAGGGTTATTGGTATTAGATCTGTGTAGAGACTCAGCATGCAGATCTTCACTAAGAGCAGTTTCTATTTAGGAGAACCCTAATTAGCCATTAGACACTTAACTGGATTGCACAGCTATTTGTTTGATGCATTTAAATTAAATGTCGGTCTTTTCCAGCCGTTAAGATGGAGGATAATGACTTCTAATAGCTGTGAAGATGAATTGCAAACTAGGACTTTCTTTAAACAACTTCATTTGGATGCTGGGGGGAGGTGGCATGGGGGAGGGTGTGGGGGCGGTCACAACGGGAGCTTTAGCCACAATCTGCAGCAGAGCTGCCGTCTACACAGCAGGTCTCACATTGAAAGCAATCATTCCTTTAACATTCCCACTCTTTCTTTGGGCGGCACACCTTGGCCACCATTCAAAAGGCTGCTCACATTATGGAATGTTGTGGTGTTTGATTGAATCAGTTGAAGGTTGGCCGCCTCAGCTTTGAGTTCTGCTGCGTCTCGAATCCCTCTGCACATCCTGTCCTCTTTTATAAATATCCTGCAAGTGCGCGGTGCAGGAAAGGAAGTGAGGGAGGTTTGAGTCTGAATCATCGTCCTGCTCAGATCGGGTGAATAAAAATTAAATCTGTACTGGGATCTATTCATCTTCTCCCTGCCAAAGTCTGCTGACATGTGTCATTCCTCCCATCTATGCTGACTGCAAAGAAATGTTTCATGTAGTGTCACTATATCACAGCGGGGAAGGAAAGTGACTGTCAAGGAACATCAGTGAGAATCGGCGATAACTGCCCCCGCCCCCCCGCTCCCTTCCTTTCCCTCCCCGGCCTCGAGAGCATCCATTCTTCTTTATGTAAATGTCACTGTGTTGCCTTGTAGACCCAGCAACATCCATCTCCTGGTGGAAATGCCACAGCGTCAGCACCAGTGTGCATCGATCCAACCGCTGCAGCTCTCCAAAAAGAGGTCAAAAGCCACGTTGCTATTTTTGTGTGTTTTTATTACAGAGAACTGGACACACCGAAAACAAAGAGAAGGAACCAGAACATTTCTCAATGACCCAGTAGGAGCGGGAAGAGGACGTGGTTGATAAAACCGTGGTGCACCAGTGAGCGCCGCGAACGTGAAGAAAAGAAACTGAACAATCTGATATCTATTTTTCATTCTCTTTACACAGTGTGAGGGTGCCTGTCGCTCTGCACTGATAAGGAGTGGTTCTGCTTTAGATTAATGGCCTGCTTACAGTGCAGCATGGAACCGGCCCAGATGTTGCACGCAGGAAAGATGACTTTGCTGACAAGCAGTGTGTCCTTTCTGTCAACAGGAGAGACTCCTGGCCCCCAGTCCTAGCTCCACTCCCCCACCGAGCGGTATCACGCTGATGAAAATCTCCCACCTCTGAATTTAATCAACGTTTCTCCAGTTATTTTCTTGCTCCAACTAGCTGTCCTCCTCCCTCTGCTTCCCTCAGTGTCCCTCGGTTGCCTCAGAGCAGCGGCCGACGATTTCATCAACCATCTCAAAGGGATAGCGTGACATTTTGAGTAATAGTCTTGTTATTAGTTTGCATTAGTTCTCTCCACTAGGTGTGTGTGCGTCTGCCAACAGTATTGGCAGCTCAATCAGCCCAAACGAGGCCTTGTTTGAAGATGGACAATGGGGATTAAGTGAAGGATAGATGTTGAGACACAGATAAGGCAACAGACCTGGTGGGTAAACAGAGCAGTGATGTACAAGTCCTTAATGTCTCTGTCTGCACTGACGTGTCCAAACCCAACATGCTTGTCCAGACAGGACTTGACGACTGAATGTTCACGGGTCTTTCAGCTTAAATTTAGATTCGGTTTCCGGTTGACGTACTTGGTGTTGGGACATTAGGGATTTGCTCTTTGGGTTTCAGTGTTACGTTTCATTAAATGGCTGGACCGCCTGTTAGGCACAGTTGGGCTGGCATCACTTGTCACTGCTTATTGGCACCTCGGCTGTTCAGCTCCACCATCTGGTGCGACCATTACTGCCAGGAAACTCCTCGCAACCATACAGTGAAGCCCCGGTGACTCCAAGGTACTGATAACATTTCCATAAGATTTACCTCAACCTGGTGAGCAGGGAGATTAGTAAATTGCAGAGTATTTTTGTTTTATTAACTTATCAATTTTCATTTGTACATTACACTTTGTTCTTTACTATTTTTTTTTTTGCATTTGCTGGGAATGATGTCTCATGAAATAATGTGATATTACCAGAACTTATGGCCATGGTTTTCATGAGCGACCATGTTGTATGGTAGCAAAAATAAAAGCAATTATTGCGTTTATTCCCACCTGCAGAGATGTGATATCACATGTATGGAGGTCCATTATAAAGGAAAGTATAAACCACATGCACAGATTGTGGACTTCAATTTGGCTCATATTTGTAGAACATGTTTCTGTTTCTTCTGATTGGTAAGAACATGCAGCTTAACAAGAACTGCTGCAAACTAAATCTTTTTTTTTTCTCATCCAGAAATGGTGTTGTTGTTCTCAGCCTGGAGGCTCAGAGCACGGTGGTGTAACAGACCATTAATTCCATTGAGGTCCTGACACGTTTTAGATAAGGCAGTATTTTTAATAAAGGTTTTCTGCATGATCAAAAACAGCAGCAATTAGTAGATGAGGATCAGTGGAATGGATCTTGGAGCATAAAACTAAAAAGAAGTTTCCTGGTCCTCACTTTCCCAAGGCGAACCATCAGTGTGGACTCAAAGGGTTGGACTCGGTCACCAAGGGAATATTCTATCCTGCTGCCTTTTCATGACATTCTATATTTTTAACCGTAAAAAATTAGGACAAAGTTGTTTTGTTGCCTTAACCTCCAGTCGCTGTGAAGGCAGCACAGGAGAAACAAGAAATAATCTGAATCTAATCCAATCCATTCATTTGCTGCTAAGTAATTCTCCTTGGAGTTAAAGGAGCAAAAAGCAGGACAGCGCCCCACCCTGGACACTGTCAGTCCATAATCAGGACTAACTATGAGACAAACAACCTTCAACGACTTGAAATGTTAATAGTTAAAGTATGATAACCACAACTATGGCCTGGAGTTAAAATCCCAAATGCCAATCTTAAATCTGAAACTTTCTGTTTTTTTAGGCTTGACAGATGTTCAACACCAGACCTGTGCAAACTAAGACCTGGGGGGCACATGTGGCCCACTTTGCATTTTAATTCAACCCATCGCACTGATAACACTGGACTATCATCCACCCAGGATCTCATAGCTAGAGGGGGTTTTCGACGGAGCAAATTTGACGATTAATTTATTTTATCATTGTCCTCCTGCCTTTTTCCCACATTGCCATCATTTCTCCAATAAATAGCATGGAAAAGGCAACAATATTTTAGCTTTTATTCATGATTTTTACCAATCAGTGACTGAATAGTTGAGATTTCTGACCAATGACCTTCTGTTCAACTGGCTGCTGACTTTTAAAGACAGTTTTTAATGTATAAAGAAGGGTGAATGGAGACCTGAGGAGCAGAGAAGATGTTCAGGCAGGTGTTGACCGTCCTAATAGATGCAGAGAACGCTGCACCTTTGATTTGCTTCAAGTCTGTTTAGGTTCTTCTGAAGCATTAACGCTGATCTGCTGACAGAATGAATTAGAGTCAAACTCTGACTAACTCTCTGACAAACTGTAGCTATTATCGTTTCATTCATGTAGATTTACAGTCACCATTAAGTACTATAAAGAACGCCCTTAATACATTTTTTAATCTAAATATGACCAAATAATTGAAAAAAAAAAAACAAAAAAAAAAACAATATGTCCTGTGTCCTGAGTCCAAAATGTGCTGGTTGGACACAGGGCGACAGGTTGTAATAAATATGGCATGAAAACAAGGCCAATATGATCCAATAATACTGGATATGTTGCCATGGTATGGAATAAATATTGATTTTTACATTTATAGAATCTTTTCCATTCAATTTAATTCAGCTACAGGAATGTTGACACTAGGTGAAAGGCACCTGGTACTTCTGCATAACAACAGGATACGTTTCCCATTCGTATATTTCAGGACATTTTCCTAAATATTTACAACAATTTACAAAAAAAAATTATGATGCTTTTATATAATTATCCTAATTTGGCATCAACCATAGTTCTGTTGTTAATGATGAAGGGTTCCTGAGATGATTTATGGACTTCCTCTCCAAGCTGCATCCAACCTTTGCTCTATTTCTTTAACACAACCTTGAAAAAAGATAAATTCACTGCTACAGGATGGACAATATCTTGCAGAATATATTGCATTCAGCATCTGCATGGATTGATCAGAGTGAATGAGGTTGATTTTTTTTATTATTATTATTTCAAAAACATAGATTAAATCTTTCTCAATCTGCAATTATTCATTTTTATTCATTAGCATTTATAATTTCCTCACCACACAAAATAATTTTCTTTTAGACAAAGTACGTCAGCGTTCCGTGCCTAATATCTTATATAATATTCAGTGTTGTTGCATCAGTCTAACATCAGCGTTGCAGCAGCAGACACTAAGTACGGGAAACTTTTCCTTCACTTTCTTAACTTTACTTTCGGCCCCAATTCCCATGGATATTTTCCCACTCTCCACCTGCAGGATCGGTGATGAACAATTCAAAATAGAAATCACATTTCAGTCGGTGGTGACTCGTTCATGCCCTAATCGAGGCATCAAGTAGGATGATAAAAATTTAGTCTGACATTGGCAGATAGGTGACAGTGAGGTGTATACTCTGAACTTCAGGTAAAAATGGAAGACCAAACTGTAATTGGCAGCAGCGGTCCACAGTGGGCTCACTGATGACATCCTAACACAACGAGAAGGCTGAGGAGTGAAGGAGGAGAGGAGGCACGTGTCACAGCATTTGGTGTTACGCAGAGACACATGCCTGAACGGGGAGCTCAAGCTGCGAGGAAATGAAAAAAAAAAAAAAAAGTTTGAATGTTTTGAATTATCTGAAGCAGAGACGCAGAAAACTATTTTAATATCAACACCATTACACTGACGGGGCGACGGGAAAGAGAAAAAATGTGTATAAGAGACAGAAAAATTTAGTCTGACATTGGCAGATAGGTGACAGTGAGGTGTATACTCTGAACTTCAGGTAAAAATGGAAGACCAAACTGTAATTGGCAGCAGCGGTCCACAGTGGGCTCACTGATGACATCCTAACACAACGAGAAGGCTGAGGAGTGAAGGAGGAGAGGAGGCACGTGTCACAGCATTTGGTGTTACGAAGAGACACATGCCTGAACGGGGAGCTCAAGCTGCGAGGAAATGAAAAAACAAAAAAAAAAAAAAAGTTTGAATGTTTTGAATTATCTGAAGCAGAGACGCAGAAAACTATTTTAATATCAACACCATTACACTGACGGGGCGACGGGAAAGAGAAAAAAAAGTGACAGAAGTAATATTCTGAAAACAAACCCTGCACAAAACAAACAATGATAATTTGAACAAGGCCGGGATTTTATGGAACTGGAATGGTTTGAACTTTGAACATTACGCCGCAATAATGAAGTCATTGTGTTTGGGAAAAAATTAAAATGGAACCGGGGCTATCAGGAAGACATAATGGCATCATTGCAGAGTCTAGAAGGAGTGCAGTAATGAAGAAGGAGATGCCTCTCAATTGTAAATCTCATGCATTAATGGCAAAAAATGTTCACTGGGGCAATTACTCATGCCCACCTCTGGCCTGGCTTCAAATCTCTAGTGGGCCACCCGGTGGCATTAATCTTTCACTGCACATTAAGGCAATGCACTCCAAATAGATAAAAAAAAAAGAAAAAAAATCTAAATAAATGCATTTCATTGATTTACTCAAAGAACGCAATCTTGAAGTGACAAACCCTTAAAACTTGGATGATCAAATGTTAAACCCCCCTCCCAAAAAAAAAAAAAAAAAGCACTCAGTTTCACATAAAGGATATTTGCGAGTTTGAGATGAGACGACGTCATCATGGCTGCGTTTACCAACAGAGTCAAAGACTCTCCACCTCTGAATCCACATCTAAGAACCCACACCTGCTGAAACTCTCCACACAGCACAACAATCAGAACTTGATACGAGTGCCAGTCAAGTCAGCCTCCTATGTGTAATGGGGGCGGGTTGGTGTGGGGGGTGGGATTAAATTCCCAAAAAGGGCTCAGAGCTATCAGAAGGTAATCTCCACAGAAGAGCTCCATGCTGTGGATGATGGATAACAGGCCGAGGGGGTGGATGATGAAGTGCTTGTGGTACATGAAGGGATCTGTGGAAGAATGGGGCGGGGGGCCGGGGGGGTGTGGAAGACAAGGATTGATAAAGAGAAGGAGCTTTGACGAAGTCGTGATCTTATTCTGGAAAAAACTAGAATCTTCTCCAGTCGTCAGTTCACTTAACTTGTTTCCACGTGAAACAAGAACATGCTTATAATAAAAAAAATAAAAAATAAAAAAAATCCTGAGGTCACAGTGGAGATTTGAATGTCAAGTTTGATTGGGCAACAGTTCACATCACATGACATGATATGAATTACTCCAGACCTTCTCTATGTAAAACACCATTTGCTCAGGACACTGATGCATTCTTCAATTTGCAAAAAAGTATCTTGGATGTTGAAGCAGGTATCTCTAGACACCCACAGATGCATTTCTTCGATTAAAAAAAAAAAAAAAAAAAAAATCAAATAATATCATCTTTAAGACATGAAAGCAAATTAGATTAATTTGATTTTTTTTTTTTTTTTCCACTTTTTACCCAGATATTCTTTTCTTCCCTTGGAAGAAGCTGCTCAGTTCCTAAACTTGGGAATCGTTTCCCACCTGCACAGACGAATCCACTTAAAATGCAAATCAATTACTAAAATAAATTAGTGTCCAGTAAAATCAATGAAAACATTACTTAATTTCCACTGATTGAAATGGGGCAAAAGTTCCCTTTAGAATAGAGAAATTATACCAAGAACATCCCAAGGGTCATTCCTGTACGCAACAAAAAGTGATGGATTCATTTGCAGGTTTGCTGAACTCTGTATTTCTGTATGTTCCTAAAATTGTAAAATCATGCATTGCTAAAAAAAAAAAAAAAAAATCTGTTACAATTCCAGTGAATTCAGGTTCTGTACATATACTCACCACAAAGATTTCTATACTCCATTTTACTAATATAATATACAAAGTATAAATATATCTATTAAGCACCAATTTATTGATGTTATCAGAGAAACTCCAGTTCCAAAGATAGAAATTCAGCTACACACAGCCCTGAGACCCTCTAAGCATCATCAACTGTGCAGCTGTGGCAGAAAAATGTAATTTCCAAATATAATGAACCAATTAAATTAAATGCCATCCATAAATACAGCCCAATCCTCTTATTTGCATTTTGTAATTTACTCTTACAAAGCACTCATCTCAACGTGATTGGACGGCCTCGTACTCTGAGAAACACGCCACTGCTTTCAGGCATAGCTTTCTTCCAGGAGACAGATGTTTTGTGGGACAACTTTGTGAAGAACACCAAAAATAAAAATGAACCTGAGCCCATAAGACCTAACGCAAGCAAGAAAGTTGAATTAGAAGCATTCGCTTCAGCTCGTATTTCTTTCTGCAAATGAGAGGAAAATATAACGGATTAAAAAAAAAAAAAAAACATTTTTTAGATTTCAAAGTTTTTTTCCCCAGGTTCTCTGTGAGCCTCTCCAACAGTAACAACCAAATCATGCCTTAATGGATGAAGCTTCACCCTTTGAATCTCCATCACATTGAAGAATAAACTGGGCCTTCACCAAAACTGTTCATACAAGGTTCAGGTCACACAGTTGTCCAACATGTTCAGTTGTTAGAACACGTTATTTGACATTTTCATAATGGTAATGGGTCAACTTAAGGAAAGATAAAGAATAAACCAACACATCTCCACCAGGACCTTTCATCCAGACTTCACGTCTGCCAAGGTTCTGTCGAGCTGATTCCGTTTCCTGGCATTCACCAGACCTGCACTCAGCCAATACACATGATTCAGATTCTATTATGGTCCAATGAATCAATGCACATTAACTCATGGTGTTTAAACTGGATGGTTGATGAAATTGACCATAAAAGGTAGGAACGTTTGGCAACATGAGTGTGAGACTGGACATCCATCTATCCAATAATCTATTTACCACCATCACCAGGCTAGGTGCGGGGTGAAAGTCTCAGCAGGGACACCCAAACATCCCCTCTCCCCAGAGGGAGATGCTGACAACTTGTCCAGGTCCAACAGGGAAACATACGATGTAGATGTCCTCGCCACCATAGGAGACTAATCTCCATAGGGGAACAGGACCCGTGGTTCTACTCCAAGCTCCGTGTGGGAAACAGAGGTCCTCAACCAATCTCCAAGGCCACTTGTATCTGGGATCTGGTTGTATGGGTCATGACCCAAAGTCCATATCAACAGTAGACTGACAATTAAATCCAGGGCTGTGTCTTTCTCGTCCAGTTCCTCCTTCACTACAACGAACCAATACAGATCAATCCTGCAACCGTTTCACCGATCCCCCTGTCTCACCATGTTCCACATTTTCCTCACTTGAGATCATGACACCCAAGAACATAAGCTATGTCTCCATCTACCCTGACCTGGAGGGACCACTTTTTTTTTTCAGCCAATAACCATGGTCTCAGAATCAGAAGGACATTTTTGACGTTTTCTAAACTCTTCTAAACTCCTACTGCTTAGTTCCATCTCTTACACCTGGTCCAGCAGCGGTACCTGGTTTTGCATACTCCCGGCACAACATTGAAAAATAAATCACAGCCGCTGCGGCCGTTGTTACCTGCGGTCATCTCTCCATCTCTCAGACCAAAGCCAGGATGGAGGCTTTTAGGGACGATATAAATTATTAAACAGTAACATGGAATCTAATTCACAGTGACAAATGAAATAACAGGCTAAGCTTACACACAACCCAATTATTGCTCGGAGGAAATAGATAATGAGTGCGAGTGAACATGCAGAGGGAATGACAAATGTCCTCCCGCCGTGACCGAGGCTGTCGGCCTGTCGCTTAATCCACTGCGCGCCCGAGTCTTCCTAACAATGAGCCTCTGCCGAGAGCAAAAGTTTCAACCTTTGTGCCAACTTCAGAAGTCAGTGCAGAATGATTCCCTCAAAGCACGGATAAGAAGCCACAGCAGAGAGAGGTCTAATGGTTCTTTGTAAATGCTGAAAGAAAGTGGGATTTATAAGAAAAGTGCTGCTGTAATAACTGCAGGGTTTCTAATGGACGGATCTATTTATGGGCGTCTGTCTCAGCTGTGAATCACAGCGCTCGTTGGTCTACTGTGATACTTCCCTCTTCTTCACAAAGAGTACAGACAGATGGGGTGGACTCACCATCTGGAGCAGCGTGGGTTTTCCCCGTGGGCCAGTCAACCTGCGAATTGACAGCGACATAAGTAACAGAAAACACACAAAAAAAAAAAAAAATCAATTCTTTCTACGTTTGTTGCAGAAGCTGATTGACGAGCTGCCCACCGCCATGTGTACAGTACAGGTGTGTGGTGGGTGTAGAATTATTCACATTGTGCACAACTCATAAACCGTCGAACGCACAACAAAAGGCTGATGTTGCTGTTTTTTCGACTGTAGCCCAACTATATGATTGTTCCTAATAAAGATATTTAAATAAGTCTAAACTGCAAACAAAGAAACAAACTCTGAGGTTGATGGTTATTTTTTTGACATGACTCCATCATTCATCGTAAGCATGAGTCCAACGTGGACAAACTTGACTGATGCCTTAAGTTGCATGACCAGGACCAGGACAAGATTGGACAAAGAGGCCAAGTTAGGAACAGATACACAGAATGTATATGTGAACTAAGTCACATGACATTTAAAAGTCATGCAAAAGGATAATAGTGCTAAAATGTTTTGTCTTCTTCATCTACTATCTATAGAGAATGGGCATAGGCATTGCAAAAAAAAAAAAAAAAAAAAGGGGAAAAAAAAAAAAAAAAAAAAGGGGAAGAAATATCAAATATTATCCAAACCAGTTTGGTGGGCTGGATTTCAATGCAGAACGTGCTGCATCTGGCCCCCGAGCCCTATTTCTTACACGTCTGGTTTTAAGGATGTTTAAATAAGAAAAAAAACTTGGTCTGTAAAGGATGAAATAAGTAAATGTATTGATAGTTAAGTTTTCACAACCGTGTGGGTTTAAAGACTTTTCTCAGAATCAATGGTTACAGAGTAGATGAAAATAAAGTGACTCTAATGATACAACAAGGGAGATTTTTCACAGAAAATGAACTTACAGGACAAAGCAGGAACAGTCCAAAAAGATCAATATTCGCTGCAGGACCAAAGAAAAGTCTGGAACTAAAGATCAGTCCAGTAGAACAGAACAGAAAACAAACTGACAGAAAGACAAGGAAGAGAAACCAGCTGTAAAATAAGACACAGGTGGAACTAATCAGGTTGTAACAGGAAACAGGAAGCAGGAGAACAAACGGGGGCAAAAATAAAAAAATCTAATTTCAAAATAAAACTAAACACAAAATTTTAAAAAAAGAGAAGAAGTATTTTAAACGTGTAACATGTGATTGGGAATCCAACCACAGATTTCTCTTAACTTTTTATTTAACATGGAATCAAACATATTTTAATATTAATATATTGATTTTTAAAACATCATATTTTGAAAATGTTGTCAATAAAATAGTTACAAAATGGAAAATATATACATATATATATTTTTTTTTTTTCATTCCTTGTTTCCTTGAAACAGTTATACCGGTACAGGAGAACAAAAAGGGTCAAGATAAATCTGCAAATTTGTCTTTACAAAATAAGAGCACATTTCAATTGAATATTCGGTAAGATAAATATGACGTGGACCAGGCCTGGACCAGGAGGTGGTACGTAACTACGTTACTCTGAAGTGTAGACCAGTGTCTGGCTGCTGACATTAAATAGACATTGATCGCTGATCCATGCCGATGAACCCTGACTGGTTTTGATCAGATCCCACAGGCAGATGGTCCGATGTTCTCTTTAATTTGACTGCTGCCTCGCTCCGTCCGTACGCTTCAATTACTGCTGTTCCATTTGGTTTGGATCTACGTAGCGTAAGGTTCCACTGAAGGGCGTCGTTGGCTGACATTTCTACCACTGGATCACGTGATTGGCCAGAAACCACAACACCCCTCCGCAGTAGGCTGCATGTACATGTATGCGTTAGCACACTCCATTTACAGTCTGCACCATCTGCTGTAAATCCATTAAAACAAACAGACCATATTAAGTGCGTAGATTCTGCAGCGAGTTGACAGCTTCTCAGAAGCTGCCATGTTTGATTTCCTTCACTGAGCCCCAGCAGCCTCACACACTCATTTGTGCACATCCAAGCTGCCAGCTCTTTTGAAATCCACTTTCTAGAGGATCAGTCTGTCTGCCCTCTCACACTGAAGGTGTTCTCTCTCTCTCTATGTTTCTTTATCTCCGCCCGTCTGACTGTTTGCATGCACTTGTATGTGTGTTTGTGTGTGTGTGTGTGTGGTGTGTTGTTCTGTCTGGAGCTTGTGTACTTTATTCTCCTGATGCCCTTTCTCTTCAACCTTCATGTGCTCACCAGAGGGAGGAGGTCTCACCAAAGGGTGGGGATCAATGAACTGCCGTGTTGTTGCTCAGCCAACACAGCATCTTATTTCGAAGCCCTCCAGGTGGGGAGGATCAGCGGTGCACGCAGAGGGAGCGAAGGCAAAGCCACCATCCATTATTTATTTCCTTATTTAACACTGGCAGCAGGTTCCGCACCCACATTTATTCCTCTGAAAGGACGCCGTTCTGTCGGGTTAATTCTCCAAAGGGCTTAATATCAGGAAGATAATTGGATTCCTGCACCGGGACAGATGGGAGTTTGAAAGATACGGGATGTGTAGTAAACACACTAAGCCCCGGTGCTGATGGAAGATCTATGGCTGATGCATGTAATGTCAGCGGATACCAGAGGAGGGCGGAGACACGCTCAGGTGTATTGATCTACGCCCAACTTCAACAATTAGGGGATGAAGAATCATTCTTGTCCAATGAGATGTCACTTATTCTTCACAACCCGCTGCAGCCCCGTCCGACCCACTACAGAGGTTAACAGAGTTTTAACAAGTTCTCCAGAACCTTCTGTTTTAGGTTAAACAACCATGAAGAAGAGAAGGATTCACAAGTGTCAGACGGCCACAACATTGATCGAGTGTTTCAGAAGAGAGGAATTCATCTTTTATTCTTTTCAAATACTGCGTCTTAAAAAAAAAGATATATAAATGTAACTTTTAATAAATATTTTGTAGATTAAAGTACATTTATTTTTTATTAATATTTGGAAATCTAGATTACACACATGCAAACACTTTTTGTGATTTCATAGCATTTTGTTATACAAAAAATATATCAATATATCAATAAGACATTTCAAGGAAGCATATAAAGAGACATTACCGATAGACAGACAGGAGGCAGGAGGTGGAGAAAGATGCTGAGATTCTCTTTAGGAGAGACAAGGATGGACAGGATGAGGATTGAGGTGATTAGAGGGACAACGCAGACACACTGAGATGGTTTGGACATGTTCAGAGGAGGGACAGTGGATAGACGTTGGTAGAAGAATGATCCCAGAGATGGAGCTGTTATGGAGAGTTATATAACGAGATCTCGTTAACTCAAGGTAGGAGACAATGAGAAAATTGACGGATGCAGGGAGGGAAGACATGGAGGTAGTTGGAGTTAGAGTAGAAGATGAGAAAGAACTGTGGTGGACAATTGCTGGCCACTTCCAGCCCACAGGCCAGAATTTGAGACCTTAATTTTGTTTAATTACTCTAAAATGTTTTTAATTTTCCAAATGCTTGACAAAAATCGTTTTTTTTTTTTTTCATTATTTTCTCACCAACAGTCACCCCTTAAACAGCATAAAGCAATTAAAGTTTTTTTTTTTTTTTTTTAATGTAACTTTTGGTAGAATAAACAAAGAAACCTGAACTATATCTAGTCTGGAATTTGTGTTAATTTAACTTTTCACATGTTGAACTTGTCTTAACGGCCAATGTTTGATAATTCCCTTTAATGAGACTTTGCGGAGTAAGAAAAGGTGCTAAGTGATTTGTTATTAAAAGTCTTTGCTGGAAAATCAGCCCATTGGCCCAAAGTGGTCGAGCAGTTACTGTTAAACTTTTAAGCTCTAATTAAAAATCAGGAAAAAAAGCAGAGAAGAAGAAACACATTCAGCTGCTGAGCCCCCCGCCCACCGGGGATGAAGCTCTGTCTTCTATCCTGATGTAAATTGAGCGCACCTAGCAGCTCGCTGCAGAATAATCGGGCATTATGGGATAAATGCAGTAACTGTTGAAAGTAATACGGACACTTTTTTTTTTTTTCTTTTTTTGTTACACGCCGGCTGATGGTTGAGCTTATGCTTTAATGTTGGATTTAAAAAAAAGGAGTCCTCTGAGATGAAGAGTCCGTGAGTACGAATGTTTTATGTCATGGTATAAGCTTCCTCATATGATACTGTAGGTCTTTGAATTTTCTTTTTTTATTTATTTCTCTCTGCATGCCCATGTGTCTGAATTCAAAACCTTTGTAGGAACAATACCCAAAAGATTCCCCCTTCAACAGCCTGTTTCACTTGTCAGAGAGGCGCGAGACCAAAACCATGAGTGTAACGACCCATTTTAAGCATCTAACAACTGTTAACATAGACTCACAGCTGATCCCAGGTCTGTTCAACAGGGGGATCTGAAACAGCCAAGGATATCACCACTGCACGACCCACAAACAAGTAAAATGGGAGATTGAGACTTGGATGGGAGGTGATTTTTTTTATTTTTTTTATTTGCTTGTTTGACTTTTGAATAGTGTTGAAAAACTTTTCTTTAATTATTTTACACACATACAGAAAGGAAAGTACACACCCCAGCCATGCCCAGAACATCTCAATGCTGGTGGATTCAACCCAAGTCTGACTCCATAAACACTAAACCATCACATGCACATGTAATCAGTGTCACAGCTCTGTCCGTGGTCACTGGAACCTCACCTGTCTTTAAGTCAGATGATGGGAGCTTGGACTCTGCTGAGTCCAGCAACTTCAACTGCCCTGCTGTGAACTCTGTGTTCAGTCTTTACTTGAGCAGATTAGGAAGTGGCCTGAAGAATTTTAAAGATTTTATGTATATTTGACAAGAATAAATCTCAGAGGTGCTGGATTAACGCAGCACTGTGGACACTCCAGTCACGGTAGGTCACAGCAGGCTGCTCCACCTCAGTCTAGGAGTGTGTCATGGAAATTTACTTGTTTAAAAAAAAAAAAAAATGGTGTTTATTTTTAAGGCAAGTAAAGTAACTTTTTTTTTTCATTCTGCTTCTTTTTAAGCTGGGGTTGTTTTTTTTTTTTTTTTTGAGAACCAGAAATGAGAATGAGGTTCTCAATGAGAACCTAAAACAGGAAAAAAAAAAAAAAAAGGAAAGAACAAATGAGGATTTAACTTACGGGTATGTGAGGATAAACGTGTATGTAACTTTAGAATTCCTAGTGAACCTAATATTTAAAAAGTAAAAGAGAAAGAAATATATATATATATAAAAAAATCAAAAATACTTTGATTTATATTATTGTGACCTCCAAGGTCCCCGCCCCTTGCTTTTAGAACCGCTTGTACAGTTAAATCTCTTTATTGTGAACACTGTTGGTAAACTCTGTTGTCTTGTAGCACAACTAAAACCCCTTTAAACAGTTCAGTGTCAGTGGAACTTAAATGGTTTCTTTCCACGTTTTAAAGCTGTCAGTGGCTTAAATGCACTGTATATGAACAACATTGACATGTTGTGTCACTTTGGTTCTTTTCTTAGCAGCTCATTCAACTTTCCTGGATGACAGCGGTGCCGTTCATGTTGACGATGTCGCTGTTGGAGCCTGGCATTAACTCTAACGTGGTGTCCTTGCAGTTGAAGTTCCCAGACGAGAAGATATATATATATGCATGTATATGTATATATATATATATATATATATATATATATGTATATATATATATATATATATATATATTATCCATCTGCATATATAGCAGCTGTATAGTCTTGTTGAGGATGTTGCGAAGTTGCAACATTTTTTTCAAGATTCCAAAAACTAATCAAACTGAACCTGAATCAGATCGAACTGGATCGATCGCTTTTTTGTTTTTTTTTTTGTTTTTTTATGAATCGTTCCTGAATCGTATTGTTATGTGAATGAATCGTCACACCCTAAATATATATATATATATATAAAAAAAATCACTGCCGGTATATAAACTACACTTTCTTCAAAATGTTATTCATAGCAACATCTCACCCAAGACCAGCAGGATGGATTCACAAGGTCATGATGTGAAATATTCCCAGAAGAATTAATTCTGCATCCATACTTTACAACATAATGTAGTTTCATGATAAGAATAAATCCACACAAGCTCAAAACTTTCCACATTTCCCTAATTCATCATGGCCAAAATGCTTAAATCTGTATTAATATTTATTACACCTACGATCATGTGCCGTGCAGGATTTTTCTGTTAATTATCTCGCATTGAGGATGTCTCATGCGTTCATCTGAACCTTTGGAGCATGTCAGTACTTATTCATGATCGTTCAGGAAAAAGGAGAAAAATATAAACCTCTAAACCTGGAGGGGGATGAATCTTTGTAGCATAAACCTCTCCTTTCCATTTCACTGCTTTGTGATGGAGCTTCACACAAATGGTTATGGAGATGAGGGAACTCATACTGCTGCATATCATACATTACTAATTTCCTTTTGTTGTGCAGCAGTGCAGACACTGGTGCACAGCAGTGGCCTGTGTCGCTATTCACGCAAATACTGTCCCCGGTTTCCACAGAGATGCTGAGTTCATTAGCTGCACAGTCACGTCCACGGGAGCAAACCTGGGGTCATCGTTGGAACCATGAGTCATGGCAGCACAACAAGATCTCGCTGGATGCACTGTTTGAATTCTGGAGACACCTGGTGTTGAGAAACCCTGCGAAGCATCTGCGGCTGCAGAGGACAAATGGTCGCCTCAGCTGGACGCAAAGATCTGGAGGAACTGTGTCACAGCGGCAGGTGATGGTGGGAGGGATTGAGGAGAGTGGGGTAAAATTCAGCATTTAATTTTCCATCTTGGAAAATTGACAACAGTTGGAACGTGACTTTAGGTGTTGATGAATTGGAATCACGTCAGTGTTGGAGCAAGTCTATGCTAGTCAGGCTGTTTTTTTTTTTTTTTTCTTTTTCTTTTTTTATTCTTTTTTTTCAGCCTGATTCAGCTATTAACCTGTAAAATGAGTAGTTACTGCTCGTTTTCACTTCCTCTGGGTGCTGCCCCCTGTCTTCATTTTCTATTTTGAGCCTGCATGGTTGGTCTGCTGTCCTCCACTGTGGACCCTGAAACAGAACATAATTGTTGTAGTCAATATATAAAGGGGACACAAATGTATACACTTGTATGGCTGTAATGTCTGGGCTACAAGAAGCTTCATAATATAAGTCACACCAGCCATTAGTAACTAATAATGGAGGAAAAAAGTAAAAAAAAATAAAAAATAAAAAAAAAATAGGAGTTTAGGTCGCACCAGTTCCCTCTAGTGGCTGTCACTTTGAAAGTAACAAACATATGAAATTATATATCATTGGAGAATAATATAGTTGATAAACCATGCAGTGAAGATTTTGGAAAGAGTAGTTGAGGCCAGGTTGCGGTGGCAGATTGAAGACGCTGAGGTTCTCTTTACGAGAGACAAGGATGGACAGTATCAGGAATGAGGTGATAAGAGACAGACAGACAGGAAGGTTTGGAGAATAAAGCTAGAGAAGACAGATTGAGATGGTTTGGACATGTTCAGAGGAGGGACAGTGGTAGAAGAATGATCCTAGAGGTGGAGCTACCAGGTAGGAGACAAAGAGAAGATTGATGGATGCAGTGAGGGAGGACATGTGAAGTTAGAGTAGAAGATACAGAAAGGTTGATTCCCTCTGGTAACCCCTGAAAGAGGGCGGAGCTCAAAGGAGTGGGTCCATGATCTCTAGGAAGGCTCACTGTATGGTGTAGTGTGCTTTGTGGGGCAGTTGTGGAGACTACTGTTCTTGCAATTAAATAAGAGATGAAAATGAGTATATCAATGAATAAATGAATGAGAGTATGGATTTACTAATATATTTTAAAGTACACGTCACAGTCTGTATGAAGAGAAGAGTAACTTCTAGTCAGGTACGTGAGGTAATCAGAGTATCTTTGTTTTTGTTTCTTTCCTTTTTAAGTTCAAACTGTTAGCTCAGAAACACGCCACAGTGTTTGGAGCATGAAAAATAACTGGGTGATGTGTTCACACGCCTCCATTTTCCAAAGTGCACATAAACAAGAAGTATGGGAGCTGATGTATTTGGTAAGAAATGGAACGGAGACTTGTTGCGGCGGACACTCAGATATTAATTTCTCAGAGGGCAGGGTCTGCTGCGGGGCATCAGATAAAATGTAATTAGAGCCACATTTCATTTGTGAGTCTGTGCAGTGAAAACACAGACCTGAGGTGAACTCAGACTTGTTACTGTGATGGTTATGGAAGGACACACTGGTTGGCCTGAAGAAAAAGGGTAATAAATATTTAGTCGACATCATCTACTCGTCAGTGTTTAATCAAGCAATATTTTATGCCTTCAACCATTCATCCATCCACCCACTCATTCACCGACTCATCCATCTATTACGCCATTCATATACAGTATCTATTCACAAATTCACCCATTCATCTATTTTTTTCACCCAACCATCACATATCCATACATCCATCCACCCACCCACCAACCCTCTGATTCATTTACTCACTCATTCACCTAACCATTTATTTATCCATTCATCCACCCACTCATTCATCCAACCATCTACTCATCCATCCACCCATTTCTTCAATCTCTCATTCACTCAACCATCTACTCATCCATCATTCATCCACTTACCCATTCATTCGCTCACACATTCATCCAACCATCTATGTATCCATTCATCCATCCACCCATTCATTCATCCAAACTTTTACTTATCTTTCCATTCATCCATTCACTCATTCATCAAAACATCTACTTTGCCATCATTCACCCATCCACCCATTCATTCCCTCACTCAAGTAACTATTTATCCATCCATTCATCCACCCACTCATTCATCCGCCCATCTACTTATCTACCCATTCATCCATCCACCCTTTCATTCGCCCACTCATTCATCCAATCATCTACTTACCTATCCATCCAGCCATCCATCCATCTACCCATTCATCCAACCATCTACTCATCCATCCATTCATTCAAACATCTACAGTACTTTGCCATCCATTCATCCATCCACCCATTCATTCACCCCCTCATTCACTCAACCAATTACCTATCAATAAATTCATTCATTCATTCTTCCACCTATTCATCCACCCACTCATTCATCCAACCATCTACTTATCTATCCATTCATCCAGCCATTCATTCATCCATCCAACCATCTACTTATCTTTTCATTCATTCATCCATCCAACCATCTACTTATCCATCCATTCAACCATCCACCCATTTTTCACTCATTCATCTATGCATGCATTCATCTGTAATAAGTCATTAATCAAGTTTTATGGAGACCTCCATCCATCCATCTACCCATTCATCCAACCATCTACTCATCCATCCATTCATTCAAACATCTACAGTACTTTGCCATCCATTCATCCATCCACCCATTTATTCACCCCCTCATTCATTCAACCAATTACCTATCAATAAATTAATTCATTCATTCTTCCACCTATTCATCCACCCACTCATTCATCCAACCATCTACTTATCTTTCCATTCATCCATCCAACCATCTACTTATCCATCCATTCAACCATCCACCCATTTTTCACTCATTCATCTATGCATGCATTCATCTGTAATAAGTCATTAATCAAGTTTTATGGTCACAGGACAGGACAATAGTCCAGTCTTTGCTGACGGGGAGGGTGGAGAAGACGACAACACTGTGTCGTCTTCTCCATCCTTCACCTGTAGGAATCATCAACCTGTTCATCAGAGTTCATCTTCAGCAGCAACCATTCCACAGTGAGTGAGGGTGAAATAGGAAGGTCTTCCATACAAAGACAAATGTGTCTCTAAAAGGTTTTGCACATTATATAAATTGTTCATAATTAATTTTGCCTTCGCTCATGCAGCCTCTAAGTGCATTGAAACATTTATAAGCAGCACTTGCACATAAATGTTATGGACAGAAAATAAGTCATTCAGAGTTTTTAGAAAGCTTTCATCACAGAGAGTCATGGATCCAGCATCGGCTGTAGAAGAAGAAGAAACAATGACAGAGCTGTAACGAGAACATAGTTATGAAAAAAAATAAGAATTCATTTTCAAACAAGCATCTGACTCATACATTGGGAATGAACAGACTACGTTTATTTTTTCCTTGATTTACTCCAACCAATGACAGGATGACCAGTCAAAATGACCGGTCAGTCAGTAATGTTCACAACTCAGGAGCAAAGCAATTATGTTCAATCCAGTCATGTGGCTGTTTAATCACAGCTTGTTTGGAGTAGATTGTGATGGATGTCAATTATCTATGCAACTAATCATAGTTAAAAAGGATCAAACCATTGATAAAATAAATATTTACCAATCTTTTTTTTTCAGAATATAATTTATTTATTATATATTATTATTATTATTATTATATAGTCACTTCTCTCTGTTCCCCTATGCACACACACACATATATATATATATATATGATGCCATAGAGACCCTTTTTTTCATTGATACTTTTATTGGTACAAAATAAATAAATAAAAAAACAAACAAACAAAAAAAAAAAAAATTGAAGGGTCAGTTCTTTCGCTGGCTTTTCTCTTATTCTTTGACATGTCTGGTGTGATGCCGTGACCCATAAAGTCCACATAAAGAAAAAAAAACAAACAAAAAAAAAAAAACATAAAGAACCAAGTTGATTTGTTGACCGAATGGTCTTCAGTTTCTCCACAGAGAAAAGTTTCTGGTGACAGTGTACAGAGCTGGTCTGTACTGAAGATGGTCAGATCTCCCGCAGTCTTATGTGGGTCGACCTCAAGTATTGAAATATTAATAGGTATTTTATTTTTTTATATTTTTTTCTGCTGCCATAGAGACAATTTCTCACATGAAAGTTTTACTCCTCTATGCTTGTATAAAACCTTTCACTGATACTTACAAAACTGATACTTTTTGTTACAAAATAACAAAATCTATGGGTCAGTTCTTTATCGCTGGCTTTTCTCTTATTCTTCGACACGTCACGACCTGACCCATGAAGTCCACGTAAAAGAAAAAAAAAAAAAAAAAAAACCGCGAAAAAAAAAAACAAAAAAAAAAAAAAAAAAAAAGCAAGTTGGTTTGTTGACCAAATAGTCTGCCTTTATTCAAAGTTTCTGATTACCATGTCTAGAGATCTCCCATGGTCTAAGATGTGGGTTGCCCCCAGCAGGTGGATGGAACTGAGTAGGTGTAAAATACAAAAAAATAGAATCCCATCCTGGTACCACAGCGGCATCGAACACCTGTTTCCCCTCCTACTGTCCTACATCAGGTCAGATTAAACTCCACTTAGTGCCTGCAATTACAATTATTTTTACGCTGCCTCACTTCATCTAAAAGTACAAGCACAGTGTGATTACTCATGAAGAAAGTCAGCGTCTTTTTGAGTAAAAAGTGTAAAATGCTAAATGTAAATTCTTATTATTATGCATGCACTTTTGGACGCCGTTCTACCGGAACTGCTTCGCACCAACTCTGACTTTTCTCTAAAATACCACGTGAAAAAGGTTAAACGTACTTATGCAGAAAGCATTATAATGAGGGTTTTGCAGGTGAAGGTTCTCTCCAGACCACAGTGATGTTTGAGGAGGAATAAACAAGGTTGATACAACGTTTCTGAACAACATAATGGCTGTCAATGCAGATAAAAACGTGTTTTTCCCTAATAGCTGGGAGAGATTAAAAAGCCGAGGGCAGCAATGAGCAGCAGTAAATTTCCACAGGTGCTGAGAGCTGTAAAGCTTCTTCAGGCTGAGTTGACATTTACAAGACAAATCTATAAATATGTCTGATCCAGTCAAATGTCGCGCACATTTGAGGAATTTTCAGAAGGAGTAGAGGCAAAACCAGGCCACTGAAAGGACAAAATAAGAAAAGAGAGTTTTCTTTTTATATGTTTTATGACAGAAACCATTACAAAACATATCTTAAGAAAAAAAAAAAAAGAAATTACAAAAAAATTAACAAAATAAT
>JAFBJS010009183.1:40606-60280 GCA_016785265.1 Paraplagusia blochii | reverse complement strand
GTGTATCGACTCTGATATCCTTCACCATGGCAACGGTGACACCGCGCATAGAACTGAAGGTGACAAAAAGGAAGATGCGCGCCTCCTGGCGGACACAACTTTAGAGGGATGTTGAGTTGATGTACTACAATAAAATGCACTTTAAAGAAAACAAACAAATAAACACAGGGATAATAGTAGCAAAAAATATGACGCAGAGTGTGGGTGGATATCTAGATGGATGGGTGATGAAAAGGTGGACACAATTGTACAATACAGAACATATTATGGTGGTGTCATTCTCTCAGTTGGCCTAGGTGGCGCTGTGGAAGGTTGGTTAAATGACGTCAAAAAGGTGGCTAACTGGAAGCATTGTGTTCTTTGAGTCTGAATTGGCACTTCCAAAGATATTATTTCTTTTTCATAACTTCATAACGGAATAGGACAAGACCGGAAGTTTGTACAGTAACGTTCATGACCCTGACAGACCACCCACAGGGCAGAAACATTGTGCCTTATGTCATTGATAGGAAATCTTTGACATCTAGCGGTGGAAGAATGCAACTACGGAAATCACGTTTGTAATTTATCAAAATTGTTTTTATAATTGTATAATATATTATAATTAAAAACACCCAAAGTATAAATCAAACAAAGAATATATTGTTGTTAAAGTAACGTATAACATCGAATCATTGTTTTTATGTCAACGTTTTCAGAGAGTTGCACAAGCGCCCCGCCCGCTAGGATAGCTGTCCAAACTACGCATGCGCATCAAGTCTCCGTTTTCTCCTTCGGAGTGTCCCGCTGCTGCGACCACCGCTGTCTCCAACTCCCGCACCGTTGATAAAGGTAAGGAAATAACTCGCCTGGCATTTGTATTTTAAATAACGGTTTCTAAATATGTCCATCAGAGTGTGGAACATGTCCACCGCTGACATTGTCCTTCTGTCAGGTCTGAGTCACACAAACAGGGGGGTGGGGACAGCGGCAGCAGCGGGAGCAGGGTTAAATAAAAGTGAGGTGTCCAGTGCCAGTTCAGACCTGTTCAGACCAGATGTTGATATTAATCCATGACTATTAACTTTTTATCTGGACGGAAACTAATCATATAAATATAACTTGATTTTTCTTTCACAAGAGACTGAACATGGCTTTTTTTACGACCGCTCTATGTCAAAAGTAATCACAGTTAATGGATAGAAATGATTTAAAAATTAAATTATTTATTAGCTAAAACCCAACAGCTAGTTTTTGGTGTACTATTAGAAAATAGCGGGGTTTCTATGGCTCGTGTCCTTCCTTCGTGTCCATCTGAAGGCTCTTCAACAACGGAGCTCTTAGTTATAACGGTTCTAAGTAGTTGATGTAATATTTCCGTTGTTTAAAACAATAACAAAGATTTTTTTTACTGTTTGTTTCGCTTAGAATATCGCGCGCCAATGAATCCTGAAAAAAAACCCCACATTAGTTACATAAGTGAGTAAGTCACACGGTGTTCTCATTCACAAAAAAACATTTAAATACCTATAAAACACGCTGTAAAACACACCAAATGTACCCTCCTGTCGCCCGCCTTTAAAAGTCAACAACAAAAGGGTCGTACTTTTTAAATTAAAATCAAAAGTACTCTGTGTTGTCTTTGTATTTGAGTATTTTTATCTTTTTATGTCATTACACATGCTTTGCAATATGAACCTGATCACAATGTGTTTATTTTTAACCTAGTGATACCCAACCCAGTGATAACCCATAAAATAAAGTATTTAACACTTCTCTCCTGTATTATCGCACTACATTTTCATCTCACATCTTAATCTACTAAAATTACCAACACTAACCTATCTATTAACTACTAACCTACTTATCCTCTGAAATCCACTGATCTGGTCCCATATATCCAAAGTTCATTGCTGCTACCGCAAGCTAACAAACGGCTAAGGTTTGTTTTTATTGTTTTTTTTATTGTTTTTATCTTTTGTGTGCTTTTACTGCTGTTTCCCAAAGGGAACTCAAGAAGAATTACTAAAGTTCTAATCTAATCTGTGTATCGATACTTTTTTGATATGTTATGTAACTGTTACAAAACACAAGGAGTACATGTGTCATGTTTGGACCCTGTTCATGTTGCATAGTGTTAGTAATGGTGGTTTGAGCATATTAAACAAGGTCAGAATGTCTAGTCTGGATAAGGTCTGAAATGACTATAAACTGACCTTTAAAGTTTATCCAACATTTTGTCAAAACTTGCACTCGTTTTACCACTGATGCAACTTAAATCACTGGAACTTTGAGTTGTAGGGTGTAATTGTAAAGATACCGGGAGTTATTTCCTTCTTACTGATTCTTGTATTGAAAAAAAATGCATTCTAGCAGATCTTTCAGTAGCATCTAGTTGGTTCTCCAGACAAAGAGTGGACTTTAAATTCCTCCAACAGTTGAACCGAGCGCTCCGATGCCATAAATCACATTATCTCCTCGTCTGTGGAGGGTACAAGGTCGACCATCAGCTACAGGGCAACAGTCATTATCATCGTCAGGGCTTTACACACGTGTCATACATGAGTAATAACAGGATGTGCTCGGAGTCACCCCACCTGTTTGTATTGATTATGTTTTAAAACTCCAAGGTTAACAATGGAGAGGAAGAGATGGAGAGGAGATAAAAGCAGCTTATCACAGACTCCGTCTCCAACACGATCGCGCACTTTACATTCAGGCTATAAATTGCGGCCCGTGAAACCGAAGTGCACTTCAACTTATCTCACACTCAGACATGCCTCAGGTTGTTCAGGTCTGCTTCATGTCCTGGTTTCATGTTCTCAGATGGTCTGACTAGTGCTGCCTTAGTCCAAACGTCTGTTTACGAAACTTGAGCGTAGTTCTGAGTGCTGGTTTGTACAGTAAATGTAGTGTAATAAGTGTCTACTCTACACTAACCAGTGATTAAACCTGGTATTTTTGGGTTTTAATTAAACACAACCTATTTAATTACAAGCTACACGTATTATATTCCATAGCTATGAAGATATTTTTATTTTAGTCATGATCATTTTGAGCCAATCAGGAACATACTTGACTTCACGAAACTTTATTCTTTTATGTTCTCTAGAAATTAAAATAGAGATATGAGAGATTCTGTGTTTTTTTTTTTTTTACAAACTAAATGAATAAATATGTAATACTTTTTTTTTAACATATAACTCATTAATCCTATGATAATACAGTACTTATCTCTGAAAATACAATTGCAATGCCTATAGATCTACTGCTTGCACCAGTGGTCTGCGTACTTGTTGACAATCCAATACAGTGGAATTTCCATGGTCGTATTTTTGTTATTGTTTATGACATTTCTGACCCCTGACCTCTGGGCTCAGCCAGTTCAGTCCAGTCATGTGGCTGCAGCGGCTTAAGGAAGTGTAAAGAGCAGAGAGTCAGGAGTCGATGTGTTTCTGACACCAAATCAGACTAATTCTTCTCCGTTCTCTGCATTCAGGGTTTCACCAGGTTAGACCTGGATGAGGTCACATGTTGTTGAAACCCTTGTCACATGCCTTGTAGTGTCAGGTTCACCTGTTCTAAATATAGACTGGTGTGTGGAGACTAAGGGATGAAGGCGAGAAGGGAAGTCTGAGGGACAGGAGCCAAGGTAGATATGGAGTGTTTATTTATCACCTGATGAGGGACACAGTGGACGAGGCCTGTGGTCAGTAAAAGCACCTGGATCAACATGGCCTCAATCATGACTGTGGATCGTGATTGTGACATGTTTTATGTCAGATTTTTGGGAAAGATGGGAATCACAGATTGGTTTAACAACAGAATTCTGATTGGAGTTACTCACAAATTCACAGTTGAATGTTACAGTACATTAAGCAGCTGCTTTTATCTAAGTGGTTGAATATACAGTCATGGAAAAATGATTAGCCCACTCTGCTGTTTTCTTCAATTCCTTGTTCATCTTAACGCCTTGTTCCACTAAAGGTTTATCACCTGGGGGAAACAATGAACACAAAACCATGAAATGACTAAAAGCACTGTATTTGTCAGTACAATATTATTGCTAGTGATGTAGGAAGTGGGCAACGAACCTGTCCTACACTAGAAAGGTTATGGGTTTGATTCCAGATGTGGTCGGTCATAAAAAAAAAAACCCCTCGGTTTAAAGACCTTAAAGACATATTTAGAATCATCAATATGTAAAAGTCTCCGTCCTTGTCCTTGTGCCTCCCTGATCTGAAGACACATGGCAGAGACAGGAAAAGACATGCAGGCCAAGAGCAAACGCCCCTGTGGGAAATGTTGCCACCAGGCTAAAGGTAATGACCAGTGGGTCGTGGGTGGCACAGCATGGCAAATACATCGCCAGGGTCCCTGAACGCACCATTTGAAGTTGGAATTATTATTTGATCAGCATTTACAATAAACTCACAGTAAATGTGATTGACCAGAGAGCGCCACCTTACTGTCACAGGTTCATGGACCCGTGGATATAGTCAACTCTGCTGTTAAGAGTTTTTTTCTAGTCAGATCTGATCAGATTGTGGGACCCTGGTGATGTCTGTCTGTCTGTCTGTCTGCAGCAGGACGATGCTGATGCACCTGTCTCATCTCTGTGGCTTCTGCAAACGTTTTCACATCATTAATCACATAAGAATTCCATTTTAGCACGCTTTGCTGCTGCTAATGTTGCTACTGCTGCTAATGATGATGATGATGAGGATGTTAATGGACTGTTGCTAGGCTAGTTGGTTTTAAACATAGAGGCTCCGGAGCTTTAAAAGGCCATTAGTCAAACGGAGAGACCTAACTGTCCTGACTACATGCAGTCTACTCCAGTTTGTTGAAGTAAATGTTGTACTCGATCAAGGCCAACAAGACCAGATCCGCCAAACTTGTCCAAATTATATTATTAATTTACATTATCATTATTTTTTCCATCTTTTCCAGTCACGGGCCAGACTGAATATCTATTAAAAAATAAACTACATTTTTCCCCTTCTCCAGAAACTTAATGCAGGGGCGGTGCAAGGGTTTTTTGGGCTCCTGGCAACATTATGCTGGGGCCCCGGCCCTATCAGTGCCTGCAAAAAAAAAAAATTTGGCTAGGCCCCCTAGTGGCTGGAACCCCAAGCAACTTCTTAGCTTACCCCTCTTCATTTGCAGCCCCTAATTAAATGTTTATCTTGAGGAACAAGAATCTAGAACAGCTGCTTAATATTATCAACACATAGGAAATCTGAAATAAAACATCAGTGGATTTTCCTTTTATCTGTAGCCTTTTTAGATCCTTTTAATGTTTTGATGTTTTAAAACAGACATACAACAACAAACAACAAAAATACTACAAATCCTACCAGTACATGATGCCTACATACTGGTGGGCCAAGTCTAGTACATATTTGATATGATCTGACGGGCCAAATATAATTACACTGCGGGCCGGATTTGGGCCCCGGGCCTGAGTTTGACTCCTGTGATTGAAGCCTTCATACATGACTTTTACGTGTCATTCAACTCAGTTGTTGCTGTTGTATATTATCATTTTGATTCATATCCACATGTTCTGTCTGCAGCATTTATTTGCTTCATCCAACTTCATGTGCTTTTTATGGTTTTCCCATAGACGCAGTGTGAAACGCATGAAGTATTCTTTAGTCCAACAGACCAATTAGGTCCATTAGGCCCCCTGTAGTTCTTTTAAAGTACTGCAGATGTTGTCAGTTCAGTACATTGTCGGTTGTCTGGATGTGTAAGATTCGTGTATTTTTTCCTCAGGCACCATGGCTGTTCCTCCTACGTACGCCGACCTGGGAAAGTCAGCCAAAGACATCTTCAACAAGGGCTTCGGTAACTTGAAGACACTTTTGACTTCCTCAGCTGAGCTGCTCAGGCTCGGGCTGTAATTTGTTTAAGTGCTTTTTTTTTTCTTCAAACATTTGCTGCACAAGGATGTAAATTATTTCCCACCCTTTTTCTCTTCTTTTTAATTTTCCCTAATGTCCTGCACCTCCAGGGTATGGAGTTCTCAAACTGGACGTTAAGACCAAGTCCCAGAGTGGTGTGGTGAGTACGACTGTTAACCTGTTATATTGTAGATTTCTTTCTGTGGGTTTTTGCGACGCTTTCGTACCAAAGTAAGGGAAAATAAAACATTCTTGTCGGGATTCAGTTTCCATGGTTGAACCATAATGAGCACCTTCATGTCACCACACTGACCTGCACTGAGAAGTAGTTGAAAATACTTGAGTAGAACAGCAGTGATGATCTTCATTCAGGCTACAGTATCTGGACATATTTGCTGAAACCACACCACAGTATTTTCATTTTTCTGACCATATTCTATATATCTATATATCACGGGTCCATATATATGAACATACTTCATGTGATCACTACATGGTCCAAAGCATTGATTTTCAACTGGTGGGTCGCAGGCCATTGCTGGGGCAAAATCGTAATTGTTAAAAATATTTTTAGTGCAAAATTAAATAACTAAACTATAAGAGTCCAGTTACTGAAGCGATACTGACTGATTATATTAAAAAAAACCTCATAATTTTTCTTGGGTGGTGTAAATAAGGGGTGATGGTGAGTCCTGAAAACAGACCAGTTGACAACCACTGGTCTACAGCAATGTTTCCCAACTTTTTTCGGACCACAGCACAGACTGTATATATCACCATGACACAGTAACAAGAAATATTTAAGAAAAAGAACATGTTCTGAAAAAATATTTATAATATTCCTGTATAAATGACCTTTTAATCAACTACAACCATGACCTGTTCAGTTGATGGAAATGCTGATTTACTGGCAGGAATTGAAGAAAGACACTCACAAAGATCTTCTTCAATTGCACTAGTTAGATACTTTTTTATTAGTATATAATATAAATAATATAATTATATAATTAGTATAGCTAGCATATAAAAGTTACACGACAGTTTTCACCCTGTGCTGCCACCTAGTGGAAGTGTAATTACTTGTTCTGCGTTCCGCACTTTGATGAGCAATAAAAAACATATACTGTAAAAAAAAAAACAAAAACAACCTGATGAAGACTCTTCAGTCTAACATGAGGAGTGAAGAACTGCAACAGTAATAAACTCTAACATCTCTTCCTCATCTCTTCTTCCTCACCCTGTCTCTGTTCTCTCTTCTCTGCTCCTTCTGTGGACCACCCTGTCAGATGGTAAGAGTGTGTGTGTGTGTGTGTGTGTGTGTGTGTTATAGTCAAACACACTGCAATGCAGGGTCACTGTTTCCACGTGTGTCAGTGCAGCTTAGGTTTCTTAAAGAGACAGTGACACTTATACTGCTGCAACCATAACAGTCACTTCCTGTCCCTCCTTCACAGTCCCGCCTCTGTTTTTCCTTCTTAAATTGTTTCTCGTTACAAATAAAAGCCAAAAGCCCAACAGTTGTTCAGTCCAGAGACTGCTGGTGAGGCGGGGGAACTGCAGGGAAACTGTCTCACCTGGCCCCAAATTTGTGCTTCTCACTTTGCTTGATTTGTGAAAGAAAGCTGTAAAAAAATACATAAAAACCTTATTTTATCTTTTTTCCTTCTCTGCATCATGTGACCTGCAGGAGTTCAACACCTCAGGCTCCAACAACACAGACACAGGGCGGTCAGGTGGTCACCTGGAGACCAAGTACAAGCTGAGCGACCTGGGCCTCAGCTTTAACCAGAAATGGAACACCGACAACACCCTGACCACAGAGGTCACCATGGAGGACCAGGTGAGTTTACCAGACTTTAAATGTTCACACAGTCCATAGACAAGAAGGTTAAGAGGACGGACCAAAGCTCACAGTCTGTTCTCTGTCCCTGTGAAGCTGGCCAAAGGCCTGAAGCTCGCTCTGGACACGTCCTGTGTTCCCAACACTGGGTGAGAACTCAGCTGCTGTCTCTCTCTGTCCACTCACTCCTGACTGACTCCTCGGAGAAATTACTTTATTTTTTTTCTAACTCCCCAGTAAGAAGAGTGCCAAACTGAAGACCGCCTACAAACGGGACTATGTCAACATGGGCTGCGACCTGGACTTTGACATGGCCGGTCCAACCATCAGCGCCACAGCCGTGCTGGGTTACGAGGGCTGGTTGGCGGGCTACCAGCTGGCCTTCGACACGGCCAAATCTAAACTGACCCAGAACAACTTCGCCCTTGGATACAAGGCTGCAGACTTTCAGCTTCATACCAATGTGTGAGTCAGCGCCGCCCGGTGGAGGGAAACAGGAAATGGAAGTGAAATAGAAGTAGAAAGCACCAACAATGGAGAGGAAGTGTTTCCTCAGGATGTTAAGTTCTCATCTTGTTTTCTTTCTTCTTCTGTTGCAGCAATGACAGCACTGAGTTTGGAGGCTCCATCTACCAGAAGGTCAACAACAACTTGGAGACAGCAGTGCACCTGGCCTGGACCGCTGGGAGCAACAACACACGCTTCGGAATCGGGGCCAAGTATCAGCTGGACTCAGACTCCTCCCTGTCTGTAAGAACCGACCAGAACCAGCAGTTGTATCTTCCTCTAAAAAGTTCCAGTCATATACTGTAGATTAGGGGTTGTCCAATAATATCGTTCAGGCAATGTTATCGGCCTGACGTTGGCATATTTTGCAATGTTAGTAAGATCGTACATTTCTTCGTCCAATTATGATAATCTTATAAGACATTGACTGTGTTTTGCCAAATTAGCTTGAATCGCTTATGGGGTTCAATGACATGTGACTCAGTTTTGGGGGCAAATCACTGCATATTTAACTATTTGTTAGGTAGGTAGGTATGTGGGTTGGTAGGTAGGTAGGTAGGGAGGCAGGCAGGGAGATAGGTAGGTAGGTAGGTAGGTAGATAGAGAGATAGATAGACAGGTAGATAAGTAGGTAGGTAGTTGGTTGGTGGATAGGTTGGTAGTTAGAGAGATAGATACATAGATACATAAATAGGTAGATAGATAGATAGGATACGTAGATAGATGGGTGATTACTGAAATATACAAATTTTTATTGCCAAACCTTTTTTTAATACTTAGCAATAAAGCAACACCCTGTCAATATTGATTGAATCAATTCTGATTTTTCTGCCAGGCCAAAGTCAACAACTCCTGCCTGGTTGGTCTGGGTTACACACAGACTCTGAGGCCAGGTGAGTTTCGGTTCCTTTGGATCTTTACTGTTGTCTATAACAGTGTGAGCATCATGGGATCTGTATGTTCCTGATCCTGCAGGAGTGAAGCTCACCCTCTCAGCTCTGGTTGACGGGAAGAACGTGAACGGTGGTGGACACAAAGTGGGAATGGGCTTCGAGCTGGAGGCGTAAAGACTCCTCAGGAGGAGAGAAGATGGAGAGGAGACCCACATGAGAGAGAAATACTGAATGTGACAACCAAAATGTGCTCCATTAAAAACACGTCCTCACTTTCACACAAATACGTCTTTGGCCTTAACCCTGAAACACAGGCAGCCTCCATGAACCTCCTGTACTGTAATTTTATAAAAATAATTTATCATTTTGTGTCGTTAATTGTCAAATATCTCGTAACATTTCTTGAAAAACAAACATCACATTCTCCATCACATTTATAAAAATATGCAAAAATCATAAACCTTTGTTTGAGTGTGACCTGTGGTTTTTCTTAACGTGAAATTGCTGGACATTTCTGGTCTTTCATCAGAGGATTCTGGTTGCATGTGTTTGACGTCAGCAACTGGGATGAAAAGCTGCAGAACATGAGGGAGAAATTACACACTAGAGGGCGCTATCAGTCATTGACCTCAGTTACACATATGTAACCAAGTGTGTTACAAATCTTGCCAAAACGTGTGTCCTTCAGGTTCCCCTGAGAATCTCGAAGCTGAAAGTCCTCTCCTTCTGCAGGCGTCTGTGCTGTGCTTTGTTTTAGGAAAAAGTCTGGTTTTGTCCAACTGCTGAATTAAAGAAATGTGTACAAATGTGGTATCAATAGTCGACTCTTTATTTTAGTATTTAAGAAACAAAAATAAAGAAATCTGCAGAAAAATCTAAGTATATTTACAAGCACATGTACTTAAAAAACAATCACAATGACAGCATAACATCCCGAACACGTTGCTCAGCATCACAATATCTGTCTCATAAAAGACGCAGCCGATTGAAAGACGTGTTTTCACAGTTTTACTGCGATAAAAGACAACATTCAAGCAAGTAAATACATTTTCAACATAATTTTTACAAATAAAGTTCTGTTCTAACCAGTATTATGTTTTTAAAATTTCCCATGTTTATGGTTATGGTAAAATATAATTTATAATGAACTATCCATAAAATAAACTTTTCTTTCGAATATCACGGAGGACATGGAATGTTTTGATATTTTTAAAAAACTTTTTTAAGTCCAGTTAAATTAATTGCACAGAATACATGTTTAAATATATGGTTGACCTAAAGTAAGACTTAAGGAATTTTTTGGGGCGGGATTTTCAAGCAATAATGGCAGTGAGGCAAGAGAGTGGTTTGCACAGATGCGTCACAGCAGGAAGGTCAACAGTTATGGCACCTGACTGATATGACCAGATCAACAAAACTGAGAGGAGGTTGTTCCCATGTGTACGGTGTTTAAAGTTGTTTAAAAAAGCAACTTAAAACTGCAAACTGGTTCATAGACACTAACATTTCAAGAGATTGGGGCAAAATTAAAAACCCTGAAGCCCATCACAGTTAACAAGCAGAGTTCTCCTTTATGCAGTGGGACATCCCGTCCACAGGAGGGCAGTACAGCATCATTACAAGGACCCTGACAGTGAACGCCAGTTCAGGAGAGGTCATTGGAGAAGCTCTGGCCTCCTTGCAGCCACGTCCACTCCCTTAACATCTGGAGCAAAAACAAGGAGAATCCACTTCATGTCAGTGAAAAACATTTTTCTGGGAAAAGTTCCGTTGTTTTCTCTGTCAGGGACTTGCCTCCATGCTGTCTTCTGATTCCTGGATGGTGTCGTGGAGTAAACTCTGGAGTCGGCTCTCAAACGTCCTGCTCTGCTCCACCAGTGTCTCATCGCTGCACAGACACGTAGACAAAGTATTGAGAAAGATAGAAGGTAGAAGATCTTCAGTTCACTTCAGCCACTGGCAATGTCAGTGTCCAGGGCTGAAGGTTTTACTGGTCCACTGATGTCCTTCAAACAGATCTGTGTCAGAACCTTATATGGACTGGAGCTGCAATAATCCTATAAATTCAACAGAAAATGCTTTGGACTTAACATTTGTTAAATTATAGATCGGACATGTTCAGAGGAGGGACAGTGGTAGAAGAGTGATCCTAGAGATGGAGCTACCAGGTAGGAGACACAGAGGAGATTGGTGGATGCACTGAGTTAGGAGATGGAAGTTGTTGGAGTTAGAAGAAGAAAAAGGTATTGCACCTGCTGACCAACGTTAGTATTGCACCTGTTTGTGAGCGGTCAGAGTGTGTATTGGTTGGACTTACAGCTGCTGTAAACTTTGTCTGGAGGTCAGAAGAGTGGGTACAGAGGAAGGGGTTCGTAGCCCGTCAGGACTTCCACTCACTGGGCTGCGAACTTTACTCTGTACAAGAGGGAACAGGGTAAAAATGAACATCCAATAATTACGTTTACGCATTTCACAGATGCTATGTATAGCAAGGTGGCTAATAACATTTTTCACGGAATCCAACACAGCATGCTGCAGTTCATGCTAACTGATACATTATGGAACCTTCTTTTTATTATTTCAGGAAAAAATTATAAAACTCAAATTTCAACTCCATTGGACTGGCTTCAGCTGTCAGGCGACGAAAGTACATTCACGGAAATATATCGGTATCGGGAGTGAAGTGTTTGGGCAATATCGGATATCGGTAAATGTTAGATTCATTTCAAAAGGTTCAATTGTATATCTTACATTTATAGAGTTTATACTTTTTTACATCAATGGCCTTGTCATTAAACTGCCTGCGTTCCTTGGAATTCCATGTTTCCTGTTAATTTTATTCTTTTCGGTAATGCACCTTTAATGTTGCCAGGCAAGAGAATGAACAAGGAATTGAAGAAAACCAACATGGTCTGCATTTGCATCTGCATAATATCACATGTCCTCACACAGGCCACTTTGAGCAGGTTCCACAGCTCCCTCTGTCGTTTCTCCTGCAGACTCATCAGAACCTGTTCGCTCTCTGCCATCTTCTGGACCACACCCTCCACCCGAGGCAGCAGCTCCATCACACGCTGACGACACACGGCCGTTTTACTGTCGGAAGACACACGATACACGTCTCTTAAACAGGGAGGAATGTTTTCACCTGCAGAGAGTTCAGTGTCATTTTTCTCTCTTCTCCAGGTTTTAGCAGAGCGTGTGTTCACCTGAGGTGAGTGTAGAAATCCCTGAGTTTCTTCTCGTAGAACTGCACAGCCTGAACCACCAGCCGCACCACCTCCTGACCGTCCCCTGAACATCTCTGGTCTGAGCAGAGGAAGAAAGGAAGGAGAGGGAAGAGCTCATAAAAGCAGGTTTATTTTCTCAGGAAAACTGCTGTGACATAAACAGTGAAACCTTCAAACCTTTGGGCTTCTCCCGGAGTTTACGGAACAGCTCCATGGCCTTCCCTTCTCTGAGCGCCAAAATAAAAGGACCATACTGAGCACCATCC
Source organism: Paraplagusia blochii (assembly GCA_016785265.1). NCBI lineage: Eukaryota > Metazoa > Chordata > Actinopteri > Pleuronectiformes > Cynoglossidae > Paraplagusia > Paraplagusia blochii. Next base: position 47,656 of record JAFBJS010009183.1, on the reverse strand, counting down.
AAAAGCCTCTGGACTGAGTTTTTATTTTTGGCTCTTCTACTTACAGCGTGTCCAGAGCTTCTCCGCCCCTCCCTGGCTGCCTCTGGACGTCCACTATGTCAGGCTGCAGCTGCATCATCTCTTCCTCCAGTTCACTCACGTTGGCCTGGAACAACAGACACAAAAAAATAGACTCATCCCATAGTATTCCAAGTATGGAAAGTCAGGTCTGTTAAAAACCTGGTCCTTCAACCGTTGACCATAAAGATTTTACCCTTAAAAAAATCAATAAGTGAATAGAAAACAAAATGATGACAAAAATTGATTTAATTCACAATCAAATCCATCCTGTTTAGTTGAACACAATGTTTTTTTCCCTCAGGAATTGAAGAAAGACACAGGAGTTTTTTTAGACACTGTTGATCAGCATTATGTCGGTAAGTGAGAACGATTGTTTAACTCTATAAGCTATGAGATGACAGGTAGTCAGAAGCGTGCTTCCGACTTGAAAGAGTATGATTAGCGCCCCCAGGAGGTGAGGAAACACAATACTACCTGACCGCAGCTGATGGCAGTTTCTTTCATCTCTCTCCAAACACTCAGGAGTTTTTCAGATGCTGAAAATGTATTAAAACTGTCATTGGTCCAACAAAGAATGAAAATAATTTGTTGCTTTGCTCAAGAGATTATACCGATGCCTGTTGACGTCTGCTCCTGGTATTTGTCCATGTCTATGTGAAGACTGGTGGTGAAGAAGTCCAGTTTGGCCATGAGCCTCTGGTACATGGACACCATCTCAATCTTCTGGCGGGACAGTGAAGAGTTGTGTCTCAGCAGACTCATGCTGAAAAATACATGAAGACATTTTTAGGGTTTAATCAATACTGAGACAGATGGGAGAGTGGGCGTTTGAGAAGGTCCTACATGGCGGCTTTCTGTCCCTGCTGCAGTCTTTGCCAGTCTTCCTTCAAGGAGCGGATGGTGTGCCACGCTTGGCCACATGTCCTCCTCAGGGGGCTGTACTGCAGGACGTGATTAGGATCAGTTTCTATGGAAAACACAGAGACAAGGGGATAAAAGTAAAAATCACAGTTCACAATTTTGATGATTACGGTAGGGAACAAAAACAGAAGACTCATGGACACAAGCACTGAAAAGGCGAGAGGTTTCTTTTTAATTTGCTGCTCATTCTTTTCGTATTTATTAGCATTAGTTTTATCTATTTTATCATCCAATAATGGTCGGCCATCTTGAGAAGGTTTCCTAAGAAATACGATACACTGTAGTTCAGTGTTTCCCAACCTTTTTTGCGCCCTAATCGGTTAAATGTCACGTACTATTTTCACGGACCGGTCGTGAAGTTGTGGCAGATAAATTTCCCTTAGTAAAATTAAATTTCCTGTGTTCTAAAATATTTTCCTACCTATAAAATCTTCCTACCCGAATAAACTGCATGGAAACAACAAGGATTTCTCAAGTTCACACAGCCTATAACTTTCTGCTACCAGACAGGTATAAAGTTAGAATCTTGTATCAATGACTCTGCATCATTTTGAGTTTATTGTTGTTGTCTTCACTGAGAAAATATTTCCTAATCAAATATAGTTGCATTATTGATGATGGAATCCTAGCCATTCTATTGGTCAGTTCTTTTGTTGATATGGGTATGGATTAAGTGGAAGTAATAGACAGATGGGGCCAAAATGAAACATTATTTCTCTGCGGCCCGGCACCAATTCACTCATGGACCAGTACCGGTCCCCGGCCCAGTGGTTGGGAAACCACCCCTGTAGTTTACACTAAAGACAGTAACGTAGAACCAGCCAAAAGCATTTAATTTATTTACGGGAATAAACTTACGGACAAAACGGATGTTTTCTGGGAGGTTGCGCGGGGGGAACTGGGGCTCATAACTGCAGGAGGAACGATCAAACAGGAAGACCAGTGTCAGGTCGGTCCGTCTCCCATCTATTTCCTACAGATACAAGATCATAACATTAGGACTGAGCTTTTGTTTCACTGGTTTGTTTGATATTTTTTGAAGCGATTGTGTTCCTGTGTGTGTGCTGTTGATGTTGGACATTACAGTGTAATCCACAGCGCACTGTGAGGCCAGTCCCTGAGGCTCCAGGACGAGTCCCGCCTCCAGCAGCAGCTCCTGATTGGCTGCGGGGATGCTGGTGTCTTTCTCTATCCTCAGCTGCAGGTCGGCCACAGTTTCCTCATTGGAGACAGAGTAGGTCAGGACCTTTGTGGACATCATGTTCAAAACATGGACCAGCTAAAGAGAAAAAAAAAACATGACAAATATAAATGAAATGTGTCAGGATTGCGAATATTTTAAGATACAACTTGGACAGGATTTTCTTTTCTTTTTTATGGTCTTTGTGATACATTTAATATGTAACTTATTAACTTTAAAACCCAAACAAATGAGCTGAGACAGGATGACGTTCCCTAAAGGAACGGACAGTCATGATGTTATGTAATGTTTACAAAAAGCACGACTTAGTGAAGCAGCAACATCCCACTAAGCCCAGTTATAAAAAAAAATATTGTGGTGTCAAACATATGGCCTGTGGACCAAAACTGTCCATCTTAGCCAGTTTATTACAGCCCTTAATGAATTTTGTGAGCAAAAAAAAGCAAAACAACTTCATATTCATGATGTTTTTGATGTTTTCATTATATGTGACTTTCTAATATACTTCTCTATATTCTTTGTATTTCCTCAAAACCTGGGCTTATATCTACCAATAGGTGATTCTGTTAACGATGGTACTGGTCCAGCCCACTTCATCTAATTGGACAGTATGTGGCCACTGGCCCAGAATGAGGTTCAACCCCCCTGGGCTACATTAACCTACATCAGTGGTTCTCAAAAAATTTCACTCATGCCCCGCCTAGAGGACAAAATTGTTTTTACACTACTCTTTCCACACATTCCCATGAATTTAAATACTGTCGCAAACCTGATAATAAACCACTGCATGAGATGCTGCCACCTAGTGACTAAAAGGTTTTTTACCAATAAAGCATGACAGTAGTGGTAAACTAATGTCACCTCACCATGTCCCCTCAGTGGGGGGCACTATTTGAAAAGTACTAGTCAAAGTATGGGATAGTTCTTGCAACTACATGACTGTGAAATGTCTGCTTATTATTCCCAAACGAGGAAGCAGAATAGTTTGATGTATCATAGACGTGTGGAGGGTGTTCCGCCTAAATTCATGATGGACACTCTCTCTGCCGTCTCTCAAAAATGTGTCTCTTGGACATGCATTACAGTTTATCTTGTAGTATCTGATGTGGGCTGAAGGGGGAGGCAGCATGGATCAAACTGTTCCGGAACATCTGGTTCCACTTGGTGAGGCGATTTATTAAAAACTAGTGATAACAGACTGAGACGCATTCCCAGTGATAAGGATTGAACCATCGACCTTCATCTGCAGAATGTTCTCCAACTTGGTGAAGCAGTCTCCAGGGCTGTCGTCGTGGTCTTTGCCCCTCTCCTGAGGAGACCACTTCAACATCAGCTGCAGCCACTTCTCCATTTTCTCCAACAGCAAACTGGCAAAAAAAGAAGAAAACACACATTTGAATGGGAAATAAAGAGGCTGGAAGTCACATCAGCGTAGGCTGTAGGAATGTGTCGGTCACTGCTATGGTCACCTGTTGAGTTGGTTGGGCTGTGGTAGATGTTTGGAGAAGCGGACTTCTCCTGAGAGGTCCTCGTAGACAACGATATCGTCGTCCTGCTTCATCTTGACTTTGTTGTGCCTTAGATAAACGAAGATGAAACATTTATTGTGGAGGATCAACTTTCACAGCAAGGTGGGGGCCAAAAAATATTGTTCCATGGGCTGCAAATGGCCCACGGGCCATGGGTTTGAGATCCCTAATTTAAAGATATTTTGCTGTTTTTTATCTGAGCCCCGTGACTGTAGTTTATTTTAGTTGTTGGGCCAGAACATAGAGAAAATTCTGTTGGGTTTTTTTAGTTAGTAGTTGACACTCACCATTAATTATCAACGTCATCTGCTAGAAATTACTAACAGCAAATGCAGTGAGACATTGAATTATTTTTTTGTTGTAACTATTAATCTAATGTACAATAAAAAAAGTTGTGTAACGGTAATATTGTACAGTTTCCCTGCAAAAGTATTTAGACAAATATTAAATGTTTACAATCAAAATAAAACACTATTTTTGCACAAAGGAAAAGGCAGGATCCGCACATGTAACTTCTGCATTTAACCCGTCACCATAGTGAACAGTGTGCAGCTTTGAGGGGCAGCAGTGAGTGGGGACGGCGCCACATCAGTGGTAACCTGGTAACATTGTGTGAAAGCCAGGGTTCATGTTTGTTTTCTGTTAAAACATACTTGAGAACCCAGTCTCAGGGGCCGTATCTCATTTTTATTTTTTATAAAAATTGTGACAGAAGGTGCGGCCCTTCCTCCCATTCTTTACCCTGCGTTGGCAGCTCGTGTTTACATTCACGGAGTAAAAAAAAGTCCTTTGCACGCTGTAGCTGTAATAAATATTTCAAATGAAATGTTTCTTTGGAAAACATTCCTTCACTTCCTCCCTGAAGATTAGTGTGGAAGTCCTACGTTTGTCCCTACCAGAGTACAGGTTGCCAGGTTGGTAAAAAGGGGCGAAATCCACAGATGCATTCAAAGACCAGGGTGCCAAAGCTCCAGTAGTCAACAGTGACTGTGTAATGCTGTCTCTCAATCAGCTCCGGAGCCTGGAGGACGGGACGACAAATGTTGTGGATTCATTCTTGATTGTATGAGAACTTGTATGAAAGTGTGAATCACTCACGATGTACTGCAGCGTTCCCACAAATGAAGTACAGAGGCTGCTCTGGTCCAACTCCTTCACGTAGCCCAGATCGATGATCTTGTGGATCAACTGGAACCAGGACAGAAAACAAGACATAAAGATATACACTGTGTATCAATGGGACGTATGAGGTTCTAGAAGAAAACCTAGAGGTGGAGGTTTGTACTAGACAGAAGAGGAATGAAGGTCAGTGGAAGCAAGACAAAGTATATGGGAGTGAATGAAGGGGAGAACAGTGGAATGGTGAGGTTACAAGGAGCAGAGGTGGAGAAGGTGGAGGAGTTTAGATACTGAGGATCAATGTTCAGAGCAGTGGAGACTGTGGAGGAGAGGAGAAGAAAGTGGAGACAGGATGGAACAACTGGAGAAAAGAGTGATAGAAGAGAGTCAGCTAAGGTGGAGGGAAAGGTTTACAGGATAGTGGTGAGACCAGCCATGAGGGACGCTAGAAATAGGTAGAAGACAGGAGAGAGAGCTGGAGGTGGAGGAGTTTAAGATGCTGAGATTCTCTTTAGGAGAGACAAGGATGGACAGGATCAGGAATGAGGTGATTAGAGGGACAAGACAGACAGGAAGGTTTGGAGAAAGAGCTAGAGAAGACAGATTGAGATGGTTTGGACATGTTCAGAGGAGGGACAGTGGATACATTGGTAGAAGAATGATCCTAGAGATGGAGCTACCAGGTAGGAGACAAAGAGGAGGTTGATGGATGCAGGGAGGGAGGACATGGAGGTAGTTGGAGTCAGAGTAGAAGATACAGAGGACAGGGGGAGATGGAAATTATTGACTCGATTTGGCAACACCTGAGAAAAGGGACAAGACAAAAGGAAAATAAGGAGAAGAAGAATGTGTTACAGACAGACTGGAAAGAACCAGAATTCTCAAAATACGTACAAGACACTGGCTCCTCAGGTCATTATTAAAAAAATCTAGCTTTTTGTTCCAAAGCCAAACTGAACTTCACTCTGAACTTTCAACTTCTGTGTTTAAAGCTGAACTGGTGAAACGACCTGCTCTGAAAACAAAAATCTATTTTCTTTACGTGATTTCTATCTCTTATGAGAAGGTAAACTCTTAAATATGTCTGGCGTCCGTTACGTAAAGTTTTTTTTTTTTGTTGCACCGTGTCCTGTTACAGACTGCAGGCTGATATTATCACTTGTATAAACAATGGAGCCTGAGCACCAGGCAAACAGTGAGTTCCCTTCAGCTACAGATGGATGGAAGAGCTTGAGTTTTTTCCACATTAAAGCTTTTCTGCAGCAAAGTTGTCTTTAATTCCACCAGTGTTAATGTGTGGATGAGAGGGAGATGAAGCTTCAGCACTGAGGCCACCAAAGCCACAAAGCAGCAAAAAGCCTTTTTATGGCCACTTTGTTCTGGTCTGGGTGTATTTGTCAAGAACAGATGGTTCACAGGGAAGGAACTCCACTCACTCTCTTCTCCCCCTGCTGGATGACGATGTTCTCCGGCTTCAGATCTCTGTGGATGATCCTCTTCTTGTGGAGGTAGGTGAGAGCAGAAGCTGAGGAGGAGAGGACCAGAACAGAGACACGTTTACTGCAGGACTGTAGAGACAAGTCAATCAATAAAACCTTCCAAGTAGTAAAACGATTTCACAATAAAATACCAGTGCCATTACCATATATAGCCATAATATAACATATTTTCCAGACTTTATGTCAAACTAAGTAAAACTAACTGTCAACTATTGTCTTTATTTAGTACCAAACTTTCAATTGTACATGTAGGATCTGTGATTTGAGACACTAAAACCCTTCTATTATTTAAAACAAATTCATATTTGCACTAAATACATATATCTACATACAGTCAGTGACCAATTCCAATATATTAGCATTCAGTATTACATCATATACCATATATAGTAACCTGAAGTGAAGTCAAAGCAAGAAAGTCTTTAATTTAGTCCCATTGTGTGACATTGTGTTATTTTGCAGTTAGCAAGCAAGCTGAAATCTCTTCTTTTTCTTTTACTTTTTCAGGAATCGCCATCTTCCCTCTGTATCCTCTACTCTAACTCCATCTACCTCCATGTCCTCCCTCACTGCATCCATCAATCTCCTCTTCGTCTCCTACCTGATAGCTCCATCTCTAGGATCATTCTTATACCAATGTATCCACTGTCCCTCCTCTGAACATGTCCAAACCATCTCAATCTGTCTTCTCTGGCTTTTTCTCCAAACCTTCCTGTCTGTG